>JAAIFI010000149.1:0-72751 GCA_011032875.1 Phlebia tremellosa | reverse complement strand
CTAGATTAATTCCCTGGCAATGGCGCAGTTGCCCTGCTCATCTGCCTTCGCAGGCCTTCGCGTTCTTCTCCCTCATGTTGTCCGACGTATAGTCATGACTAGCTAACTGACATACCGTTTGTCAGCCTGCAATCATGTTAGCCTCACCTATCGGTTTTCCACATTCCGTGCGAAGGCCCGTCCTTTGGTGGTTTGCGAGGGGCGCGGCGAATTCGAAGTCTAACTTCTGTCCGCCTCCGAATATATCTTACCTAAGGAGCCCGGAAGAGAACGCGCAAGCAAAGTCTTGGGTTGAGAAATTCAAGTCACAGAAGATTCCCAAAGACATCGTAGAGCTGACCTTCTCGAGAAGCTCAGGGCCAGGCGGGCAGGTCCTTCTATCACACCATTCTCAGTGCTGAGTCGGACACTGACTTGGCGATACGATAGAATGTGAATAAAGTTAATACGAAAGCTACTCTGCGATGCCCTCTGAAATCTGATTGGATACCTGCATGGGCTCAGGACGGGCTGAAGAAATCGGTACGCAAACATAAAGTTGGTCCGTAAGAGGTTGCTAATAGGGGACGTCTCAAGCCCAGCTACGTCTCTTCATCACAAAGTCTGCTCATCACGTCCACGGTATATCGCTCCCAGGCACAAAACGTTCAAGATTGTCTTGAAAAGGTGAGCGGGACTGGCCGAAAAGGGATCCTCAGCCGATTATTCGTGAACCTGATCGCTCGATCTCTAGCTCCATGCGCTCGTCTTGTCTGCATCCTCCGCTGCTCTTGTCACTGAACCTTCGGAAGAGCAAAAAGAGCGTGTGCGGAAGCTGCAGCAAGCGGACAACGCGCGGCGAAGATTTGCTAAGGAAAAGAGGAGCGCAACAAAGAGGGACCGTGGGAACAAGGGCAATTGGGACTAGCACCGTGAATCAACGGGAGGAATTCGAGGCTCATTGTACGACATCCCTGTGCCATACGAGGTCTGATTTCTCGTGCAATGGGATGACAAGCCTAGGCTTTTCCCATGTCGCCGTATGTTATCAAAAGATGTTTCCAACCAGATCTCGAAAGAACCTACCAGCGGTGGACATCATGTCCGGTTTCAAGTTGCTCCCCGCGTGGTGCAGACATAACTCGACGTACTCCGCAAATGACGCTCAATATGAGGCTTGAAGCTTGATCGGCCAGCAGACCTATCAGTATCGATGGCTCACCATCGTGCTCACGGTCCATAATTAAATGAGTGGCTTGCATCGCGGTGGTACGTGTTACAATTCTGCCCATTCCATCCCCCATCTCCCATCATGCCCGTTATCCGGTGTACGGACCAAGAAGCTGGGACTGAGGAGAAGCTCAATCTAACCTCTACAAGCTTACTTGCACACATACGAGAAGACCTCCATGCAGCGGTGGTCGAATTTTGCGGAACAACAGTCTTCCTGACACTTGCGTTTGGTGGGGCACAGGCGTCCGCGGCTGAAGCGACGAGTGCGGGGACCAATCTCAATGGTGTGGAACGAACGATGTATATCGCGACTTCTTTCGGCCTCAGTCTGCTCATCTCCGCATGGCTCTTTTTCCGGGTTACTGGAGGCCTGTTCAATCCCAACGTCAGCCTGGCCCTTCTTCTCGTGGGAGTAATTAAGCCCATACGCTTCTTCCTGTACTGTATCGCCCAGTTGGCGGGTGGCATTGCGGCGGCGGCTTTGATTCTGGCGCTCACACCAGGACCATTGCAAGCAAAGTGAGTTGTATCCATCGTTCTCCTGTCCGTTCTCGTCTTGACAGTCACCCAGTACATACCTTGCACCAGGGGTGAATGCGGCTCAGGGTGTCTTCATCGAAGCTTTCATCACGGCTGCGTTATGCCTCGCTGTCCTCATGCTGGCGGCTGAGAAGCACAACACTACACCCTTTGCACCGGTCAGTCTCTTTCCAATATACCAGGTAGCTCTTCACTGATATGACGACGTAAGGTCGGTATTGGCTTGACTCTTTTCGTTTGCCATTTGTTCGCCATCTACTTTACGGGCTGTGGCATGAATACCGCACGGTCGTTCGGCCCAGCTGCTGTGACAGGGTTTCCCCATAGTACCCAATGGGTAGTAAGTAGATTATTCAGGCTCCCCGTCTGTACATCTGATCGAAGTTTTGCGCGCACATACAGTATTGGGTGGGCCCTGGTATCGGGTCTTTGATAGCGGTTGCCTTCTACTCGCTCCTCAAACAGTACGTGGTGCATCCTGCAACTCTGCGCTTTATACTTACTGATTCAACCATGCAGCTATCAATATTGGACGTTGAATCCTGGTGCTGACGCCACCGATTACCGACGCTCGCCCGAGGATCCAGTCACAAAGGCGGTGAACCGTTCCCGCTCGCGAAGCCTGAGGACCAGTCGCGATACGACAAGCAACAAACCAAACAGTTTGTTGACTGCAAACGGCTATCATCCAAACGATAGTGTAGTATAAATGTCATGTAGCCAATAGCTCATAGTCCGAGGAAGCAGACGGTATTAATTGCAGACAATGGACACTCGTAATATACATTGAATACTATCGTAGGACATAATAACCTCCCTGGAATATTGTGACGAGCGTGATCTGAAAGCAAAGTGGTCAGTAATTTGATCATGACAATTGAGACCATGAAGAATCAGAAGGGGTGCCCGATATATTGAGCTGTGGCGGGCCTTTTCGGCAGTAATAATACGAAGACCGTCGTGATAAAAGCATCATATGAAAGGGAGGAGGAAACGAGATACGCACTCAACAAAGACTGGGAACCGCTGCGTCGCTTTGAGATCATATTATGATATCCTGTAAACGAAAGTAGAGTAAGTAACTTGATACAAGTCGTACATTGAGAGAGCTCAGAGTTTATAAAAAACAGCCTTGGAAGTGTCGTCAAGATATCCTCGTCCGCAGACGAGGTCAGGCGGTAACTCCTTAATTGCATCACTGCAGACTGGAAAGAAGAGACGAGACTTACCTGGCAATGTGCAAAATTGTGTACCGTATGGACAATAGCGACCAGCCTGATGGAGACTAAGAGTCAGCAAACAAATAGAAGAGAGCAATGACCATATAGAAGCGTCAGTGGATTGACAGATAAAGTAAAAGCATCGAACTCAATGAGTTCTCAGATACTCTAGTTTGAATGATTTTGTTTCATCCTCGCAAAGAATGCTGAGAAGAAAGTAATAAGACTAAAGACTCACGTTATGTTGACCCACACAGGCTACCGCTCAGATTGCACCTCTCCAAAACCTGTGGGACGGAGAGTTAGTATCTTGGCGCGAAGACGCAGGAACCATGAGGAAACCGATCAGTGTAACTATGACAAAAAAAGAGCATCGTGTGTAACATTGGTAGATGGAACACACTCAAGTAAACGTAAAAGATATCATCTTTTCGTGGGGAAAAGGAGGGATGGAAGAGACTCACCATTCACGTCGACGACGAACCTTTGTAAAGCAGGAGAGAATTTTGAGCGCGTCGCTTTAGGGCAGGCTCGGCTGTCGCCGGAAAGGCATGGGCGCTACGTCGACACGCGCTCCGTCATAATTGCACGTTCACGTCCTGTTGTACTCTCTGCTCTATACACTACCATCCTACGCGACTCGGGTTATCCAAACAATGCTTTCGATACGTATACATGGTTGTGGTTCTCGCTTGCGTGTCAAAACTTCTGTCCATGCCCGAATACGCTTGCAGTGCGCTCGCCTAATCTCCTCCAAACCAATTCCAGTTGACCTTCAGTACGACAAGCTCGTTCCACCAAACGGAAACGAAACGGAGACACCGCTAGTTATCCTTCACGGTCTGTTGTAAGTTTTGATACCATGTTGTATTTTCGCTTCACTGACGATTCTACAAGTGGTATGAAGCGGAACTGGCTTTCTTTATCGAAAGCCTTCTTGCGAGATCTTGGCCGTCCTATATATACTCTGGTCAGCCTCTGCAGTTTCACACGCAGTCACAGAGCATGAACCTCATTGCAGTAGGATCTACGCAACCACGGTGCCTCGCCGCACGCGGAACCTATGACGTACATGGCAATGGCTGAGGACGTCCTGGAATTCTGCCATAAACATTCGCTCCAGCGTATCTCACTGCTTGGCCATTCCATGTATGTCCGTTCGCTGATGTTATCTGATTGTGGATTAACTGACATTCATATAGGGGTGGCAAGGTTGCTATGACTGTCGCTTTGAGCCCGGATCTACCTCCAAACCTGCTTTCGCAACTGATTGTAGCTGACATTGCGCCTTCAAAAGGAGCGCTCTCTCCAGAATTTCAGGCCTATGTGGAAGCAATGAAGAAGATCGAAGAGAGTCAAGTGACCACTCGCAAAGATGCTCAGCAAATCTTGAGTGCGTATGAGCCGGTACGTCCGACAGCAGTCACACTCATACCTATTCAACCATCTATTTCACACATCAGGACGCAATGACACGGGCATTCTTGTTAACAAATCTACTCCCTTCGGCCCATGAGCACCATCATCATCCTCTGAAGTTCAGGGTACCGTTGGACATCATTGGAAGGTCCATTCCAGAGATAGGAAACTTTCCCTACGAACCCGGCGAGCGAGAATGGGATGGTCCCACGTTCTTCATCAAGGGAACCCGAAGCAAGTGAGTCATTTCTTCCCTCACATATTGAGCGTGTATCGAACACCGTGCAGGTACATCAACAAGCACAACATACCTATCGCCAAGCAATTTTTCCCTCACCTTGTGCTGGAGACTCTAGAAGCTGGTCATTGGGGTACGTTCTCATTTTTGGAGGCGGCGGCAATCGACTGACGCGTTTTATAGTGCACGCTGAGAAGTAAGCATCCAGTGTAATCTTCACTGTTCTCATTACTGAATTTCGCAGGCCGAATGAATTCAAGAAGTTGGTCACGGACTTCATACAAAGCAATTGAAACTCCATGTTATGAGGTTGATAAGGTTGCACGGCATTACAAGACATCTTTGCGATCGAAGGATCGACATCTTAGATGTTTTACGATAGCTAACGCACAAGATAGACTCTACGTTTTAGAGATACACTCCAATAACATCGGTTTCTAGGTCTGCTGATACTTGTGCGGCTCCGTCAGCTTGGTCAGCTTGGTCGTAATCGTCCTTGCCGTCAGATTTGAATTCTGGATGTTTGTGAATAAGCTGACTGAACGATGCGAGATGAACTGCAAAAGAGCTCACAGGTATTTTCCGTACGGGTTGCGGGACTTGAATAGACCACAACCCCGGTGGTCTCCATGAGCAGAACAAGCTTCTGAAGCTGTTGTACCCGCTTTAGAGTTAACTGTCCCGAGTGTCTGATCTTCTCGTCGTCGGTTTTCGATACTGCTTGAGAACGTTTGGCGAGCACAACCGGTAAAATCAGAGGTCGCAAAGGGAAACAACGTGCCGTCTCTGCTTCGAACGCCTCACGTACGGCGACTCGTTTCGGCAAGAGGAGGGGCCGTAGTGTCACTGGTGTCCTCACGCCCTTATAGCCTGTAGAGATCACCATTTGCGATGGAATTGGTGTACTTGACAACTGGAACCTCCGTGTCGGAACAGATGGGTTTATAGGTGTGATGACTTCGGAGCAGAGAGCATGTTCGCTGGATGGCAGCCGGGATCGTGGTTTCAAAATTGGAGTGGAGGTCAAGGGACGCGTCCTGCAATGCTTGATCTTGGGTCTAGAAGATGCCAATAGAGTACGATGTGCCGTACGCGCGCACTCTGGGGAGGAGCTCGGCTCGTTATAGATAGCAAAGTTGGACAGCGCGTCGTTGGAAGGACGCGTACTTGTGGTATCGAGCGAACCGACGAAAAAAGACTCCGACCTCCGGTCAAAGGGATCCTCGTAGAAGTAGGTTTCCTCTTGGGCTGGTGGTACGGGGGTTGGAGAACGAAAGAGCTGAAGAGAATGTGGTAGTTTGAAATCCAAAGTGGGAGTCAGTTTACGGAGGGACGCCTTTCGCTTGGAAACAGAGTCAACTGGCCGCCGTTCTGCTTTCTCCGTTAGAATATCCTCGGATAACGAGCCACGCTCTACAAGCGACCACTGGCTGCCACAGGCGGCGATACCAGATGAGATGTAATCCGGCGAAGGTTCCTCGAGCACAGGTGTAGAAGGTGCTGACGTGGACTCTATCGTCAGTGTTGGCGAAAACACGAGAGATGGACAGCGAGATTCAGAGACTGAAGCCCGATGCGGTGTTGAGAGTTAGTGCTCTGGGGTGTGGAGGTTGTAGTTCTCGAACAACGTACAGGATGTACAGGAATCCGAAAAGTGCGAAGTAGAGTATGCTGTTATTTGCGAGGCCATACTAGCAGTAGCTGTGACAAGGTGAGATCGATGGAGAGATAGACGATGAATGACGAGAGGTAGATAACAGGATTGAAGATTTCGTGTAAAGCTGCAGATTCAGTTCGACAAGAGCAATGTGCAGTGAGATAGTATGACAGCAGAGAACAAGTACTAGATGAACGACCTGTGTGGAGGAGATGCGTACTTAGTGGACGTCGTAAGAGGCTGACTGGACAGCATGCCAAGTTGAACAACGGAGAGCTGACTGTCTGCAGCTATAACTCAGCACAATGACTTCCGCTACCCATTTTGTCTATATCGCTAGAGGATACATCTACGTCAACGAGGCCGAATATTCTACTTGTTTGTTAGCAAAGTCAGCATCGCGATAGCAGGCACAGAAATTCGAAATCATACCAAGAGATTAGACATAGCAGTGAGAGAGCGTGTATAACGCGAATGATGGACGTATGACAACCCCACGAAAGATCCACAGGATGCAACATGAGATAAGCCGCATTTCGAAAAGTTCGAGTTTGACTCGGAGGAGGACTAAGGGTGAGGGAGGAGTCACGATCGATCAATGCATAGGCGCATCAATTGATGCGCCAATCCAAGCGCCGCGCTCGGCGCGCGCGTGAACTGTCGCTTGACTGTGGACTTCACGACGACTACGAACCTGAACTTGATCTCTCTTCACTCTCCCGCATCGTCTTCCGTGCAACCAGTCATAATGTGCGACTTGCGCACGTTCATATCACGCTATATATTGATTCTCAGGTTTTGGTAAGATGTTCCTGCCGGAAAGTCAATATGGGTTTTCTCGTACGTTCGTATCCTTTACCCACTTTGATGTTTTCATACAGCGAAACTGCCTTAAATGCTAAGCTCGGACCGCATGCTCTGCCTGTCCATCAAAAACCAATGAAAGGCTGCGAAGCTCCTTCTACTGACAGGCCGTTAAATGGTCTTGCAGAGCTTTTGATTGCGCACCACGCTGCGCGATAACCCCTTCTTTGTCCGTTCTCTCCATCAAGCCACCTGGGATCCGAAACCGTTTATAGGTCCGGCTTCCAGAGAGCACGGCGCTCTATACAGGTAACCTTATTTCTTCCAACTTCGTCTGGCGCCGAGCCGTATACATATGCATAGCCATCTCATGTATAAATACAGGGAGTAGCAACCAGTTGTACGGCTTTTTATCTGTGTCCCTATCTTCTCTCACCTCAGTAGCGTGTCTCCTTGGACCCTGCTCACCCTTTACCGAACATAACCACCCGAACCAGCGTATCGTCAACTTCCCCGGGCGTGGGTTGCCCTTGTCTCCTCATCGTCTAGTAACAGAGATTGTCCGTCATCTTGCGTACGTCGAGTTACCTTATAGTAACCTGAATAGGATTTCTGACCGTGTACCTGCCTCGTAGTAGTCGCCGCCACGACCACTTTCCCGACGCCACATTGACAAGAAACTGCTTACTGAAATATGTCGCAGCATAGCAGCCATCGCAGCAGACAGCGTCCTGTAGGGAATATTTACTATCTTGGCGATTCGTCCTTACGGTATGCGATCCACAGCGCCCTCTCACCATGGACCCCACACAATTGGCGGAGTTCGCGGTGACTCAAGCACCCAGGTCCCCCGTAATCGCGGGCTTGGTGCTCCGCCATCAAATCAGTGGACGCACCCTTGCCGATAGTCCTGAAGAATTGATGACCAGGTACGTCATCTAATGTCGCGTTAATCCCACCGAGTCGCTCGATTGGCTGAGTTACTCGTGCACCAAGCTTAACAGAAGGATTGAGTGAAGCTGCGCACAGAGATTTCTTGCAAATATCCCTCAGTATCCGAAGAAGCCCAGATGTCCGACATTTTCGACCTCTGCAAGAGATTGTCGAACAACTTGACACGGAAGATCTACAACATGACCTCAATACTACTGCGCCAGTCGCGCCCTTCGAGCCGCCCGAGTGGGATTTCGACACCGACCCAGAGGACATGCCCGTGCTCTCAGATGGCGAGCATTCCAGTGAGGAAGAAGATGCGTTCCAACTCACTACGCCGCAATGGAGTGATGTGACGCTCCCAGCTAACTTCTCATCGAGCAGTACCAGACGTTCAACGTCTTTTGGGCTGTCATCCGGAGATGAGCTGGGTGAATCGATGTCCCATGGGAGCGTCAATACTCCTGTGGGTATCGAATCTCCTAGCCACACCCACGAAAGTCTCAGCGTGGCAGACGAAGATGTTGCGAGCGATCTCGATTGGAGCATCGCGCAAGAAACAGCGTTAGTCGCGCTGACGGATCCCGAGCTGCTAGCGAGGAGTTTTGCCATGCAAGAGAGCATCGCAAGCCTCAACGCTACTGTTCTGAACGTCACACCATCTCATCACGTCAGCGAGGATGAACCCCATAGATCTGACACCTCCAGTACTACAGGCTCGACGGCCTCTGCTGCGTCTGTAGTCGACGTCGCTATCGAAACCGACGAAAGTCTGGCGTTTGAACAGCGATATCGGCACACAGGAATACAAACGGCTACCTGGCCACTCGAACGCAGAGACGGTGTTGGCGAGTCCTCCCAGCAAGTGGAGCGAGTGCCTCGTGTACACCGCGGGCGCCAGGAATCTGGGGTGCAAGGAACAGGAGCAGGCATTGAGTTGCAGTTAACCGTCCGCTGGAATGCTGAAAGTCAGTGAAGGTGAGTCGTGTACGCCCTTCTCCATACATCGTGTTTACCTCGTTACCGCAGGGCCAGATTGTATCCTTTTGGAACAACGTGTTCGTTTTTCTTGATATGCGGTATCAATGTCACCTACAAAGATGGCCCTATTGTCTAATGGTTATGCCTGTTTGTGGCCAATCCCGCGCCCGAGTATATAAGAACTCTCGATACCCACCATGACTGGTCAAGTCTTTTTTCTCCTTCTCCTTCTGGCTTCAACAAATATTTTCTTGTTCAACACCCACATCTAACGTCAATAATGAAGCTTCCGAGTCAACTTCGCGCGAGTCGTGGTGCAGGCCGCCCGACGGTTGCAATCTCGAAAGATCAATGCCACCAAGTTGTAAGTCCTCGACTGTGACGTACTGGCCTTCTCACACACCATCTTATTATGCAGGTACACATTGTCTTTCCAACGGAGTCTCCTGTCTCCGAGAGTAAAATCAAGGTAATCTCTCAGGATGTCTCACTACCGATGGACGAGTCGAATCTGGTAAAGAAGTTCAAATCGCTCGATATCAGCGGCGAAGATGCGCGACACGATCCAGCGAAGAGCGAATCTATGACGGCTACGCCCCCACCGTCGCCTGTGAAAGCCACTTCTCAGTGTGTCTCACGGCCAACGGACGAGTCGGATCTGGTAAAAGAGTCCGTTCCCCTTGATGATGTCTGCGACGACGATACCGGTCACGACGCGGCGAAGAGTGAATCCTCGACGGCAACGCCTCCCCCATCGCCGGAAACCTCGAAGGTGGCATTGCCCGCAGTAGAGTCGCCTCCTGCCATCCCACACCCCGAGCCTGCTATGGACCCAAATACTAAGCGGCGAAAGCGAAGTCCGCGGCGCGAGTACACCCCGACACCGCGATCGCCGCTGTCCAAACTAGACGACTCGGGAGAGCGGGGCTTCGTCTACTTGGGATATCGGTGCTCGATCGAGGGCTGCGACTTTGCCGCATCCTCGCGGCAGCACGTTCAGCATCACATGAAGACAACAAGTCACCGTGACGTCGTGAAGAACAAGACGGTGGCCGCAAACGACGATGAAATTTTCTGAGATTGCTGCTGCTGCTAGAATCTTTCCCGTCTCCATCTCCTGCAACGCTCTGGCTACATTGTTCTCAAATCGCCCACACTCCTTCTTCTGTCTTCATCATTCTCCCAATTATGCTCCTTATTCTCGTAGTCGCATTGTTGACATACGTTATTTATCACGAATATAACGCTGATCCTCCAAGTCCGACGAACCCATGCATGACAACTGTACTAAGGAAGGGGATTGCCGTTAGACTAGACAAGCACGCAACTTTCTAGACTCGTCTTGTACTCTGGGCGGCAAACAACACAGTACATGGCACGCGGTCCGAACATTCATTTGAGTACAGTCGTGCGAGAGTTCTTATCAACAGCGCGCGAGCTATGTATATGGGCGAGGATGCACGCATACTACTCACCGACTACTCTTCCACGTTGTCCGGTACTAATTAGTCTCGAACGTGAGGGTGGATCCACGGCCTCGCGTTCTGCGTCCCTCTTATTCGTGGCCAGACATAGCCACAGTCTGGCGCCGAACGGGAGCAGTGCATTAGTACCACATTGCCCGCCGATAAGTACCACAGATACCGGTGCATGAGCTGCGCACCTTCCCTTCTGTCATCATCCTCATTCCCTTCCCCCGCGATACGAATCCTTCGGGCGTAATCTTCAGTCGTCAGGCAGACCACCAGAACGCCACAGAGCTCGAGCAAGATGCCCCAGGCTTGGAGCCCATCTTCTCCATACGGTAAGTCGTTCTAGGTATGCTGCGAGACATGTCTGTGATGATCTGAGGTTGTTCGGTTTATCAGCAACGCTGAACTTGCGCGCCCTTCGCAGTATATATACCGGTTCCCAGGAAGAGCGGCCACGAAGTTCCAGGCGCAGAATACCAAAGGTAGGAAGGACGCCGCTTCGTGAATCGTGGGATGACGATGCTGACGTACACCTAGGGTGACCCTTCTAACTGGAGCCCTGACCAAGTCGCCAAAGCCGTGCATGAGTATGCTCCTCCAGAGACGTCGCCAATCTTGGAGAGGTTGACCTTGGATAACCGCATCGATGGCAATACGCTCCTGACTTGTTCAGAAGACGTGCTATCCAGGTAGGCGTCACTATTAATGGTCGCCCAGTTATGCGACTAATAGAGCATCAGCGTCACAGGTGATGATCGTTTGGCGCACGATTTTATGGGCGTATCCCAACGAGTGCGTAAATATACGTCGTCGGCACAAAGCCCTGTCTCGCCAAGGCATCTGCCGTCAGTGATGGTCATCGCGGAGACGTTGAACAAGTACGAGTCGTCGCCACCGCTATCGTCGGCTAGCACGTCGTCTCCGCCAGAGAGCGAGGTGCTCTCGTCCCCACTGGTCGACTACGTCCCTGATTGGGATTTCGAGGTGGCGTCGGAGTCGGAGGATAACATGTCTTCCCACGACACTCTCATTGATATGGGTTCGCCCACGCCAGACGCCATTCAGAGCTCACTGCTACTCCCGCCGTCAAACCCGCCGCCATTCTTATCTGCTTTGCAAACAACCCTCGGCCTCCCCGGTGGGGATGATTTCATCACCAGCCCCGGTTTCCACCAACAGGATTCGACAGATGCTGTCGACAGTGGAGACCGTCCTGCAGCGCAGGACAGTCTCCATAGCCGTCAGGATATGCCAGTTGCCTTTCCCGATCTCGCCAAGGTTGAGACGGGAGAACCAGTGGAAAGGAAAGTAGAGAGTACCAAGACCGAAGCATCCACTCAGACAGACTATCAGCAAGCCACGCGACGCACCCTCGTTGATGTGTGGGTGCAGACAGGAGAAGAGCTGGAGAGCTTGGAAATGATTTCTGCGAACGCTATACTTTCCGGTAGTGATTCCACACACGACGATACACGCATCGCAGACGGCCGAAACGAGGCCGCTATGACTTCTGGCAACCCGCCGGCGGAAATGGCGAATCCTGATGATAAGCAGCCAATGTCTTCTGGTCAGCCTGAGACTTCCTCGATCGGTAAAGGAGACTCGGAGGCTCACGAAGAAGGGAAGGAAGAGGGAGAGGCTACCGTACAGACTCCTGCTGTTGCTGTGCTTAGCGACGCAGCGAATGATCAGGACGAGCACTCACAGATTGAGTCAGACCAGACTCTGACAGCGCAACAGGGACAACGGAAGACGACCGTGGTTTCCGAAGCAACCGCCAGCCTTCCGGATACCGCTGTATCCAATCCGAGCGAAACTTCTCGAGAGGGTGAGAGCGCGGTCAGTGGATCGCGACAAACTCACCCTCCTGACGCAAAGGAGACAGCCAGTCCGGGTGGGGCTGTCACCGATAGCGAGACTAGTGCGGCGGAAGGAGGCCAGAGCATGCAGTCCGAGCAGTCCGTCACGCAAACGCCAACGCAGGTAGACGTTGTTCAACATGGTGGCCAGGAGGCTCCAATCGGCAACGCAGCTGCAGCGTCTGACCGCGGAGAGGGCGAGGAATCGAAAGGAGAACAGACGACCACTCAGATAACTGCTTCCACCGGGCAGAACGGATCCCCTTCAGGCGATGGGAGTGGAGCTCTCGATCCTACAGAGTCCCAGTTACAGACAGAGTCTGAAAGCACTCCCCAGGCCATCCCAAACACCGAAAACGGTGCACAGGGAGGCACGGATGGCGACGAGCTGCAGGAGTCGAATACAAACCATGTTGATTCTGCGGAGTCCCAGACGCAGCCGGACTCTGGAAGGACTCATCAGGACGATAAGCAAGGACTCATGGGTGGTAACGAGCTGCAAGGATCGGGTACGGATGACGTTGATCCTGCACACTCTGAAAGCACTCGTCAGACTATTTCGAACGCCCACGACAACACACAGGGACTCACAGATGGGGACGGGTTGCAAGCGGGTGTGAACAACGTTGGTTCTGCTGAGCACCGACTTCGGCCGGAACCTGGAAACACTCATCAGGACGACACGCTGGGACTTACGGGTGGTAACGAGTCGCAAGGATCGAGTACGGAAGGCGATGGTCCCGCCGACTTTCGGTTTCGGCTGGGAGGCACTCATGAGACGGTTTCGAACACAGAGGACGAGACAAAGGGACACAGGGGAAGCGTCGAGCAGCAAAGGTTGGGTACGGAGGGGGGTGAGGAAGTGGATCAATCTCTGGTCGAGGAAGTCGAAAATGGACCAGCACCCACGTCAATAAACCAAGATGCAGGAGACGCGTCAAATGCATATTCTATAACAGAGCAGACGTCAGCTGGAACAAACGCGATGGGCTCAGAGAATCCAGTAAGCGAGCAGAATCAGCCCGCGAACAAGACCCATACACAGGAAGATCACATCGACGAGGACTATGTCAAGATAGATCCATCCGCAGACCTAATCGATCTCGGCGGCGGTGACCTCGCGACAACGACGCAAGCGGCTACAGAGGCTGCCAGGTCGACCGGAGACGAGCAAACTGGCGTTCAGGAATCTGAGAGGGGTGCTGAAGAGGATGTTCGAGGCGAGGGGGGGCAGGATCAGGAGGAATGGCAAACGGTGCCCACTGGGCGGAAGGACGCGTGGCAAACAACGTTCAATAGACGACCGACCACCATGCGCTCTCAGAGTGGCACCGACGTGAAAGCCCGCATACTTACAGGAGTATCAGTCAGTCGAACGAGGAGCGTTCCGCCGACCCCGGGTGCGGGTAGCGAGAATGAGGAGGACGGGGAGAACGAGGGTGAAGAAGGCAATGAAGAAGGCGGTAGAGCGGACGTTAGCGAGGGCGGGGACGGAGTACGAGATAAATTTGCCGGTCTTGTGCGTGTGGTCACTGGTGGCAGAAAAACCAATGCGCAAAGGAAGGCAGAGAAAGCGGCACGCCGAAAAAAGGAGAAGGAGGAGAAACTTGAGAAGCTGAAGCTGAAGGATGTCTCGTCATAGTACCGCGACATGGACGGCATTATCTTGAAATTCTAGCTCATCTATGTCTGGCCTCGAAAGTCCCCGTGTGTTATCTATTCTTTACATATGTTATATAGATTATGATCACGACAAGAGAAAATACTGACATTTCCTCCGTGTGCTTTGTTGTGACTAGTCTGGTATCAATCTTCAATGGTGTTTGGTCAGATGAATGAACACGAAACATAACCTCGTTACATACATGCAATCATGCAAATAGGCTTCTCCCGGGGTAATAGTGCTGCTAGATACTAAGTGCTCAGCAAGGAAACACCCCGACTAACCCGCCATCCTCCAATATCCTGATCGCCTGACAGACCTCCACAAACCAACTGAAACCCTTCGCATGGCCTACGCCTCCATGTGCAATCGGGTATTTCGCTCGATGAAAGACAGACTTGTATGGCATCGCTTGTACGTGCAGGTGCAAGTGCTGCACAGAGTTGAACGGGGGTATATGGAATCCGAGGCTGCATCGAACAGGTCTCAGTTTTGGGACTCTGCACATCCAGGAGAACGTACCGGCGCGATGTACTAGGGACCTCCAGCGTGTCTAGCATACGGTTGCCGATCGCCGCCATCTCACTGACTACACAACGATGTGGATCATTAATATTGCAGTGTGCATACAAAGCAGACTGTCGTACCGAGACTAGCGTCTTGCCGTTTCAACGTCTTCACGCTTGCTGTTACAGGCCTCGCAATGAGCACAGGAGGGTGTCCGGAGGGGACGTTGGGCGACTCACCGACGTGTCTCTTTGGTATCACCAACAGATGCTCTGCAGCAGCAGGCCTATAGTCATTAAAAACAATGAATGTGTCGTCCTATATACGCGCACTCCCATTTCAATAAACGCTGCTAATTTAGGTCGCGACAACGGCGTACCTCCCATACGATGTCGAAACCCTTCTCTTTCGACACGTCACAAAATATACAGCCCAGGACGCGTTCTGCGCCTAAAGATTCGACATCTTCACCTGGCAGCAGTGGCTTGTCCAAGTTTCGAACTGGGGAACGCGTACATGAACTGAAGAGACCGAAGAGACAGGTGAACATGTGCCGGCTCGAGGCAGTCTTCTCTCCACGTCGATAAGCGCGCATCAGGCGTCCTCTTTCTCGACATCAGCTCGCGGTTCCCAAGATCCACCGGCTACAAAAGACAACGGTGAAGAATGTCTCTATACTGGCATTTGTTCTCACCGTTGCGAACGCTCTCGCAGCCCACAAGGCAAGCGTTCATCTACTGCGCACGGCCAGCTGATGCAATCCCGCCTTGAATGCAGGACTGCGGAGTACGGACTTCCCAAACCTAAAACATTCCGCGTTCGTCTGCTCGCACAGCTTTAAAGGATGGAGCAGTCAGGTTGCACTAGGAAACTCACCCCTCAAGACTTCACTCAGACGTCCGAACCATGCAGGACGTATCTTCAGGTTCCTCGGATATAACAACCCTCACTCTCACACCGGACAACCCGACGAACACCAGTATCTCAAACTCGGATGGCCATGTACTCTACAGTGTAACTACGGAATACACTCGTAAAGCGACGTTCACACAAGTGCGGGATGAGGACGAGGAGGTCATCGGCTCGCTAGAATGGAAGGACGTGCTTGCGGACAGAGTGAGGATAGGGGATAGCAAGCCTATGTCGTTGTGGGATTGGATGAAGAAGAGTCCAGTACCTTTCAAAGAGTGAGTACAGTGGCATCCCTCGAACGGTAACGCCTGACCACTCTACCTCTTAGTCAAACTGTCTTTACAGACGACCAGGGCAGAAAATACAAATGGAAGGGTCTTGCACCAGGTCTCTCTCTTCAGGTGAGCCGAATGTCAATTTGTCACTGCGTTCACTAATGCGGTATTGCATTTCACAGCTGTTCGCCGAAGACGACAACTACACCGCAGTCATCGCGAAGTTCCAGAGATCGCACGCCGCCTACCCTCCCCCGGCCCCTCGGCTATCTTCTCCTTCAGCCGTCTCGACGCTCTCGCTGTCGCCCACTCTCACAGATGACCTGGACGCAGCGTCGATATCACCCACCCTCGCCAACTCCGATACACAGTCCATCGCTCCTACACTTATAAACGAGTTGGGCACAACGTCACCGTACACACAGGGCAGCCGAAAGGCGCGCACTCCAGCGGTGCTTTTGCTCACGCCGCGCGCCGTGGAAATACAGAACCTAGTGGTGCTCTCGTTCCTGTTCTTGGAGAAGTATCATCGAACGAAGGAGTCATCCAGTACTGCCATCACAAACGGATACATGTACCCGCGCGCTTGCTAGTGTACATACAATGCATTCCTTTTATTTTCCTATGTGTGACAACCCAATATCTAGTAAATGTGGAGGGTTAGGAGTGTCCTCAAGGATGAACAGACATATGTGCAGCGTTCTACAATTCGAGTTTGATGCGGTGGTACAGCTCAGCCGCCTTCCTCATCTCCTCAGTGCTGGCCGGCGGCGCTTTCTTCCCATCCAGGCCATACGCCGTCAGCCCAGCGTACTCAAACGGCGGAACCTCATCAGGGATGCAGTGCGCCGGCCTAACCCCATAATCGTCAAAGGTGTACCGTGCGCCAGGCTCTGCGGGTGCATTCAGCAAGATAGCGTTCACAGAGTCCATTGAGATATCGGAGTCGAAGTAGTTGAGGGGCGTCAGGAAGAAACTGGACGCAGCCAGATTCGTGCGCGTGTTGGGTGCATCTTCGGCCTGGGGCTGCAGAGATGGGGCGCAATCAGGGAGGATCAGGGACGGCGGGATCTAGGTACGCAAGCGCAATCGCTCACCAGATGGTGCATGCCGACATTAACCCATGCGACCAAGTCTTCTTGCGTGATGTTCTCGCCGTCGAAGAAGTTGTGGAAGTCGACCATGGGGGCGCCTGGCAGGTTCATGTTCCACATGCTGCTTGATGTCGGTTCTGTGTCTTTGCGCTTGGACACGGCGAGGTTGTACCGTGCCCAGTTGGCGTTATTGAGCAATCGCTTCGAGCCTACCACCGTCTATGAAACCCCTGGGTCAAGCCATTTCCTGATGGATGCCAACAAAGGTAACTAACATTGTGAATGGGGGAGTATCCTGGGTGGATAGCATATCCACGCGCGATATCCCACTGGTTGGTCTCGTCCTTGTTCACGATGGAATACCCTCCTTGGAAGTTGAGCGGCAGCTTCAGCAACGCATCGTTTTCGTTATCTATGTAGTCCCTAGTGATCTTCTGCTGGATGACGGTGGTTCCCCAGTCATCGTCGAACCACGGGTGTGTCACTTCTTCCTGAGAAGTATGCGTGTATAGGAGTGAGTTGCTGGTCCCAACTATGTCGAGGTCGACCTTGTAGTTGATGACGTGGTCGTGAAGGGAACCCACTAAGAAACGGGCACGGTCGATTAGGTCGTTTTCGTTTGATACTCACGTAGAAAATACCCACTGGTTGTCTCGCGTATTGCAGTGCCGTATCCTTCTTGAGCTGGCTCCCAAAAACCACCCTGAAGATATCCGGAAGCCGACAGGCGAACTTCGATAGTTCCATCGGTGTAGAACATGTAATCAAAGACTGAAGACCAAGGTCAGCTCGATAAAGCATCCTGAAAAGGTCACTACTTACGATAGTCATAGCTGTTTCCACGGGTGCGCGGATTACGAATGTCAGTCGTCGAACGGGATCACATGAATATAGCAAGAAGAGAAAACGCACTTTCCAACGGTGGATATGCTGCGCACAGTCAAAATGTAGCCTTTGACCGCACCGAACTCGCCCTTCATGTACCCTGTGTGTCTGGTAATGGGGCGTGCGGTGTCGTGTTCAAAGATGCAAATGGCACGCTCACGCGTGATACTGCCGATGCTCGTGTGCGTGGTCGCAGGGAGGTAGACCGCTTCGTAAGGACAGTCGTAGCCGGGAAGCATGTCGCGCACAGCCGAACCCTATCGTACCAGTTGAACGTGTTGGTTCCAAGGCGCAAAATATAGATATCAGAGACGCACCATGCCGAAGAACCGATCGAGCCAAGCTGTGGTGGTCTGCATGGGGTCGTTGCCAGCTGCAGATACATATATTATTGGCATCTTTCATTTCAAATACAGTGCGAGACATCTCACCGTACTGCGCGAGTGCGTCTTGTGGCGCAATCTACGTAAAACAGTCAGAACCCATGAAAGTCATCAACTGTTCTCGCGCACCTCATAAGCGATCCTCTCGCCCATAAACCGGATGTCCCACAAACTCAAACCCATATCCCTGTCGAAGCCCAGATACAGCCCCCAACCCATCCAGCTCACGTACTGCAGCGCACGGTCGACGCGGAAGCGCAGACCCGCGAACGACACCTGGCGTGGGCCTGGTAGGTGGTCAAGGTCGCGCGCCGCCGTTGCATTGGGCCGCACACGCGTCGACCAGGACGTGTCCGTCGTCTGGTCGGGACGCGAGGGCAGGCGGCGCAGTGTACCGTTGTGGTACGCGTTCAGGAATTCATCGACGGAGGTGAAGATCTGGTGGTTGTACACGATCTACGAGAATGGGAACGCGAGCCGGTTAGCATTGTGCGAGCATGAGACTTGGGATAAGCCGCACCTTGAGCAACTTCCACTGGTCAGTGTCGGTGCCGCTGAAGTCAACGTACTGGAAGAAGTTCACGGGGTGCAGCCACGGGCCGGGTACATTCTTGCGCCATGAAACCCAGGAGCGGCGGAAGGATCCGTCGAAGCTCAGCGGGCCGCTTGCGCCTGCGACCAGAGTGTCGTTCGGAAGCCCGAGCGCGACGCCATCGAACAGATCCTGTGTAGCATATAGTCAGCACGAGGGAGAGCAAACAGAGTGCGTGAAGCGTGTCAAAGCATACCTGGGTCACCTCCGCGAGCGGCGGCATGATTTTCATCAACAGGGGCGTGAGCTCCGTCGGAATGGCGAACATACGCGCGTTGAACGGGATATCGTCACGGTGGTAAATCTCCGTCAGCTCCCTCATCGTAGTGGCCTTCCCGACGGGCAGCGGCCCTACGAGATAGTCCTTGATGACAGGTCCGCCATCCTCTGCCTTCACCGCACCATGGTGGATGGTGACGCGTGCATAACGCTGCGGCAGCTTGTCTTCGGTGGGAGACGCGAGGTACTCCAGAGCCGCAGCCTTGGAAGGGCGGTATACCTCGATGTGGAAGATGTAGTTGTCGGGAAGCTGGGCGCGGTCTCCTGCGGTGAGGTTGAGGTTCCTGGACGGCTCTGAGAGCCAGTTCGTGATGGCGACGGTTTCGGGCACCGTCAACGAGGCCCAGAGGTTTACCGGGGCCGGTGGCGTAGCAGGCGGTGGGATAGAAGCTGCACATTGTTTGAGAGGCTCAGACGATCCTAGGTGCTCCAGCGAGGGAGAAGCAATGTCCTCTTGAGACGTATCGTGCTTCAAACCAAACAAGTTCAGAACTCCCGGAGAGAGGATCCATCCTAAAGAAAGGAGTAACACGCCTAGCACTATGATGATACTGATGATGGCGCGCTCCTTCAGAGACCTGACATGCTTGCCACCAGGATTGACGGGAAACTCTGACTGCTTCAGCAGCATGTACCCCTCATCGCGAGCCATGGTGGAGCACGGACGTGATGGTGAAGCGTAAAGCACTCAGAGTGCTTGTTTGCTGCTTTATCTTACACGGGGTGCGTCTGTCTGAGTCAACTGCGAGCGGCATGGGAAACTCGGCGAGAGGAAGCATGCACGATAGCGTCTAGATAAGTCAGCAACTGACCATGTTGTTCACGATGCTGAGAGCGTTATCGACCACCACAGAGCTCTGATGGATACAGGGAGTTATTTCACCACCGACTCTAGAGAGGTAAGAGATAGCAGAGGACGATACCTTATCGTCCAAAGCGTTCAACTTTGTACTAGTACGAAGAACGCGTGACGCGACGAAGGCGTCGCGAGTAGAGCCATCATGGTGGCGGCAACGAATTCAACTAAGCTCCATATATGCAGCAATGTCTTCCAGTGGATCACCGTGCACAGTAGACTCCTTGAGAGAGTATAGACGGTATGAGTGGGATGAACAAACGACGAACGTCGACGGTGGGCGTCACTCGCGCGCTGCTCTATCGCCTGATTCCACGTGAATTCCACGTGGATATCAAGCGCTTGCGTCGACGTCGGTAAGGGTCAGTTTGGTCTTGTGTCACTCCAAAGTCATGTAGTCTGAAACTATGGCTTGTGGAAATAATGCATTTCTCGTCTGTACCACTGTCACAAGCCTCCAGGTCGTCCTCGACATATCTCGTCGTCGAGCACACGCTTCACCGCAGAAACCGGTGCGACCGCGGTTGACATAACCTGCATTATTGACTTTCCAAGCAATTGCCTGCGCCGGATCCCACTGTGATCTGACACACATCTAGACTTGACCGGTAGACTCATTTCATAACCCGGTTGACTGAACACTGCTGAGCAGCATTCACGAAGATTCACACTAGATTCACAAGCACATCTGCTTCCGATCAGCCGCACCCAAGCCGTACCTTGCATTCTAGCCTTTACCCCGCAATATTGAGCTAATCCTCCGGATTCCAGCTGATCCTGGGGCATCAGCCTTCCGGACGAGGCTCGTATTCCAGCCTCCTGCCTACGCGCCAGACGTACACAAGGTCATACACCGGTCATACATCGCTCGTACACCGTCGCGACTCGCTCAGGTCGCACAAGTCACGTTCGATAAAAGGTATGTCCCAACCCTCGCGCCTCATCAGGCATAACAGCTCTCTGAACCCTGCATCTTAAACCAGACATCCTCTATGACGGAAACACCAGCGTCCCGCAGCGGTCTCATCCTGTCCGTGAACGCGGGCTCGTCTTCTCTCAAGATCTCCCTCTACCGTCTCCAGTTCTCCGTCTCCACCCTCCCCTCGCAGTCCCGCGGCCTTACGAAAGAGCCGGTTGAACTGCTGCTCATCTCGAGCATTAGCAACATCTCAGCGCCTCCCGCGCTATTTTCGTTCAAATTCACCGCCGCCTCGCAGAAACAGGGACGGGAAGCCGACAAGGAAAGTGTCGAGGCTATCAAAGACCATACCTCCGCTTTCTCGCACTTCCTCGACTATCTAAAGCAGGAAGCCAGCATAGACAGGACGCAAATTGTCCATGTTTGTCACCGTGTCGTCCATGGCGGCGACTATCTAGAGCCAGTCGTGATCACGACCGAAAGTTATCATCATATAGAACGTCTTTCCGATTTGGCACCACTGTACGCATTTGTTCTTCTTTTGGATATTTATCTTCATTCACATAGTGATGTTATAGGCATAACGGTGCTGCTCTGTCAGTCATCAAAGCCTGCATCGATGCGCTGCCCGACGCCAATGCTATCGCCTATTTCGATACCTCGTTCCATAGACCGATACCTCACCACATCGCGTACTATGCCATTGACCCGAACATCGCCAAGAAACGTGGCTTGAAGAAGTATGGATTCCACGGTCTAAGTTGTGAGCATCTCTCGTGTAACCCACGTACAGTCAATTTCTGACAAAATTTCAAACAGATGCGTACATCCTTCGGGCGGTCTCAGCTTACATGCAAAAGGTAAATCACTCACCTGAATCCACACTCCTACGACCCCGCTCATCCCTTCTGTCCTAGGACCCCTCCGAAGTGAACTTGCTCGTGATGCACCTCGGCAGCGGCGCGTCCATGTGCGCAATCCGCAAGGGCAAGTCGCTCGACACCTCGATGGGCCTCACGCCGCTTACCGGCCTGCCGGGCGCGACGCGCTCCGGCGGGGTCGACCCGTCGCTCATCTTCCACTACACGAACCGCGCGGGGCGCATCACGCACGACAAGACGCAGGCCGTCGACGTGCACGTCACGCTCGCGGAGGACATCCTCAACCGGCGCTCGGGCTGGAAGGCGCTCACGGGCACGACGGACTTCGGCGCGATCGTGCGCGAGATGAAGGCCGTGCAGGCGAAGTACCCCGACCCGCGCGACGTGCCCGAGGAGGACAGGAAGTGGGCGATGGCGTTTGATATCTTCACGGACCGCATTTGCGATTTTGTGGGCGCGTATTATGTGAAGCTGCAGGGCGAGATCGACGCGGTGGTGTTTAGCGGGGGGATTGGGGAGCGTAGTGTTGAGCTGCGCGAGGAGGTCATTGGGCGCATGAAGTGTCTTGGCTTCGCGCTCGACCTCGAGAAGAACGCGGTGGTGGACAAGAAGGAGGGCGAGGTGGTCGAGATCGGCGCTGTCACCGACGACGGGCGGCGTGTGTTGGTGTGCCGTACGGACGAGCAGGTAAGGCATTCTACATCTTGTCCATGCATCATATGCTGACGTTTTCCGTTTGCAGCTGGAGATGGCTCGCGAGTGCGCGCTGGAGAAGCGGTTCTGGCTGCCCAACTCCAACTGAGACCTCCGCCCTCTTTCCCATTAACAAGACCGCGTTTAAGCGCGATAATGACTCTGCATACATTGTACAAACATACCGCGCTTTATTTTCTGATATACCTTTCGTACCCCATACACCTATGTTGTACTCTCAGTTGTTGTTTGTACTCTAGCTTCATCCGCCCCCACTTTTCTCCCGAGTACGTCCGGTATCTTTACACTCAGCCCCGCTCCGCGTTTCTTGGCAGGCCCTCCCCGTTGTACCAGTAGATTTAATCGCAATCGCAATTTACAAAGATTGTCGAATTTTTGAAATCCGGCTAGCAGTCGATAGTCGATGCAAGCGGCGGCGTCCCGCCTCCGTCTGGCGAGGGACAGATTCCGATGGGTGGGCAGCCCCGCCACTTGAAACGGTGGGCGGGGGACATCAGGCGGGCACACGCCAAATCTATTTCAGCGGTGACGACAGAGCGGGCGGTAGCGATACCTCCTGAGGCGGGGGGAGGTCTCGCGACGTGCACGGCGAACAATCAGAATTAACTCAATAATATATTAGCGGCAGCGACGATGGATCGGGCTAACTAGGAAGGCGTACAGGATGAGCGGAGGGAGCTCTAGGAGGGCGCGTACGTCCGTTCCATAACCAGTCAGAGTGCATAGGGAAGTTGGAACACCCAACCTAGGAGTCCGCGGTAGTTCCTACCAGTAATTGTACCAATATGTAGGGTACCTGTCACACCGTAGTATATCCAAGAGCAGGCAGCTGTAATTGTAAACCGTGACATAGGCCTCCGGCCCAAGATCGTTTCCGAAATCCGGGTACGCAGACGCAACCGGTATAGGGCACCCTGTCACGGTATCCTAGGCAATATGACGAGCGCAGGCCAACAGCCTGGCACGATCAGGTCGCGATTGAGAACTCTCATCCGCAATTTAATCCACTAGGTAGACTAGCGCACAGATCGAGTTCGACACTTGGAGCCTGAATGGGAGGGGAGGGGGTCACGAGGGCAGTAGTCGGAGGAGCTTGGAAGCCTGAGAGCCTGGGAGATCGAGGATCGAGTGCTAGGAATTGCGTTTCGAGGTTCGAGAATGCGAGAGAGTTAATGGGTGGAGATTGGAGTTGGAGGTGCGAGATGCGAGATGGTCCCTGTCGCTGAGTGACTGAGCGGGCGGTGGATCTCGAAAGTGCAGCTGCTCCGAGTTGTACCATCCCAGCACCGGTAAACCCAGCGGCCACCCAGGACGATCTGCTGGGTACAGCGCCAGCCGTAGTAAGGAAGCGATCTACGAGCCAAGAGCAGTCTGCTGACCTGCGTCCCCCTCCCGCCCGGTTGAAGTAGGATACGTATATCAATATCAATATAATCACTTGACGAGGCGGGTGGGTTGGGAGACCGTAGCCGGGTCACGGTGGGCGTTCGAGGGTTTCTGCGCCTGGAGAGGTGGATTGTATATAATAGCGGCGGTTCATCAGACGTGTGTTCGAATTCTTCTTCCCACTGGCAGCAGTGGACTGACGCCAACTTGCCCTCAGGTCGGGTGGTGAGAGATGGCTGTAGACTTTGCGTTAGAGCGTTAGCGCACCCTAGCGCCTCACACAGAGACTCACGTATGTCAAACTAGAGACAGTGTAGAATATCTTTCAGGTCCAACGGTGCGTCGATATGTTGTCGAATATTCAATACTGATTGTTCCTCTAAAAATAGGCGCTCGTACTTCGGGACGAAGGCGCAACGATCCTGCTGAGCCTGTGGCTCGTGGCGCAGCGTCGAACGGCTGGTTCATCGTGAGCATATTCCTATTTTCCTGGTGCGCTTGCAGGCCACGGCGGCCACCAGCGTGCGACACACGGCGTGCGACGGTCGGCGCGAAGATCAATTCGTCTGACGTGGACGGCGCATTACGGCAGCCGTCCAACCCGCCCTCGCCGTCCAGTGCGAGGCTGGTCAGGACGAGTGGGATTCGTCAGTTGCGCTAAGGGATGTCTGAGCTGACTGAATGGAGGACTCGGCAGGTGCGAGCTCGAAACCAGCTCGCCGCTCGGCATCCAGGTCAGGGGGAGGAGGAGGGGAACCCCGATCGTAATTTGCACTGGTGAGCTTGTGCTGCATGAACGCCACCGACGTAGCGGTACCCACACAGTGGTTGGGAGAGGGCTCGAGTCCAGAGTGCACAGGTCATGTTGCGCCGTAGAGAGACGGGCAGGTCTAGAGGCAAGTATCTGTGGGAGCGCGCGGGAGGCATAAGCTCCGGTAGGGTAGATACGAACGGTGCTTGCCTTGCTGGGCCGTCGTGCATGATTTCCTCAGAGACGGTATTCCGACTGGGATGTCAGCGCTCAGCCCGCGATTGGATAATGCGATTGAATAATGAGACTGGACGGGTGCGCTGAGAGGAGAGCGATCCAGACGCGACGAGGTAGAGCTGCGTGAGGGCGCACGGAGGATACGATATAGTGGCCGTGAGTGAGACGCGTATGGACGACATGATGGAATTGACATGATCAAGGTACAGGGTCAACCGGTCAAGTGCCAAGCACCTGAATATCTGCGGTCACCTACAGTTGCTTGTGTGCCGGCAGAGCGGTTTACCGTTCTGGGTCGAGTGCGCGGTACCCCGCCTTACCCCGCCTTACCCCAGACTACTGTTGAGACGGAAGGGCCGATATTAAATTTGGATAATTGGTTGACGGTGAAGAAATGCGACGCGGTATGGCGGCAACCCGAGGTAATGGCTCAGAAGTCAGCGGGTGGCGACGTCAAACGAGACATGTAATCCCATGCCATAGCATGCTATACGGCGAAATAATGGGAGAGATCTGAGGCCTGGAATTAAGGACAGTGCTGCGCCAATGCAAGATCCTAAGCAAAATCCAAGCGAATCAGATGGTGTTCGCACACTGTAGCGGCAGGTGACTCTCGCTGACTCTGGTTCTCAGTGTAATGAGAGCTCACGCGAGGCTATCTGGGGCTATCTTCGCGAAGGAGGTGAGCGTGGGCTGTGGCTCGACCGATATGTGTACGGCTCTTTGGACGAGTCCTTCGCGGTCGAGAATTCGCGGCGGGCGTCTGTGCGCGGAGATCCCATGTTCCCACGGAGCCGTCGCCACGTGCGTTAACGTAGTTTGACGCAAAGGTGTGACGCTTCGCCCACTCGTCACCGTGTTCCAGTTTGCAAGCAGCACTTGGAGCAGCCGTGCAGTCCAATATAAATACTGCCATGCCTCCTCCACCTCCTATCCACTCATCGCGCTTCCCGCCTTCACTCATTCCTCCTCTACCACCACCACCACACTCGCATCCCGACAATGCCTGAACAAATCATCTTCTCCCCCAATCCGCCTCCCGACCCTTCCCAACTCCCTGACGAGATCCTTGAGTTTAAGAAGGAGCTCAACACCCAGGGCGTCCTCACTCCAGATGAACTTCGTGCCATTCAGCAATTCAGAAGGGCCGCGGACTACATCGCGGCAGGTAAGCACATGAATTACCCTCGCGTCGACGCGTTCCTGACGGATAAATTCCAGCGATGATCTTCTTGAAGCACAACACGCTCGTCGAACACGAGATCGCCACAGAGGACATCAAGCCTCGTCTGCTCGGTCACTGGGGTACTTGCCCCGGATTGAACCTCGTATATGCGCACCTCAACCGTCTTATCCGTAAGACCAAGCAGGAGATGCTCTACGTTGTGGGCCCCGGACACGGTGCCCCAGCTCTGCTCGCCTGTCTTTGGCTCGAGGGCTCGCTTGCGGCCTTTTGGCCCAAGTACACGCGTGACAGGGAAGGCCTGCACAACTTAATCTCTGCCTTCAGTGTTCCCGGAGGCTTCCCCAGGTACGTTCACTCCATTGCTCTTCCGCATCCGCAGCCTAATTGGGTGCATATATAGCCACATTAATGCTGAGACGCCCGGCTCCATCCACGAGGGTGGCGAGCTTGGATATGCACTGAGCGTATCGTTCGGTGCTGTCATGGACAAGCCCGACCTCGTCGTGGCTTGCGTCGTCGGTGACGGCGAGGCTGAGACCGGTCCCACTGCAACGGCGTGGCACGGCTACAAGTACATCGACCCTGCCGAGTCAGGTGCCGTCCTCCCCATTGTCCACGTTAACGGCTTCAAGATCTCCGAGCGTACCATCTACGGTACCATGGACGACAAGGAGCTTACTGCTCTCTTCACGTAAGTCGTCTTGTAGTCTCATAGTTCACTGACTGACTATGCGCCACATCAGCGGCTACGGCTACCAAGTGCGCTTCGTCGAAGATCTTGAGAACATCGACCAAGACCTCGCGGCTTCGATGGACTGGGCTCTCGGAGAGATCCACACCATTCAGAAGGCAGCGCGCAGCGGCAACCCCATCGTGAAGCCCCGCTGGCCCGTTCTGATCATGCGTACCCCTAAGGTCTGTCCGCTTGCCTGCTCACATGAGAATCAACTAACTGTTGGCTTATCAGGGGTGGGGCGGACCCAAGAAGGTTCACGGCGAGTTCAACGAGGGCTCGTTCCATGCCCACCAAGTCCCTCTGACCGAGGCCAAGACCGACCCTGCCGAGCGCAAGCAGCTCTTACAGTGGCTGCGCTCCTACGGGCCGGCTGAGCTCTTCGGCGAGAGCGGCGTGCCTAACGCGGACATCCTCTCTGTCATCCCCGAAGAGGATAACCTGAAGCTCGGGCAGAAGAAGGAGGCGTATGCCAGCTACGAACCGCTCGAAGTCCCCGAATGGAAGAGCAAGACTGTGCAGGCCGGCACCCAAGCCAGCTGCATGAAGGTCGTCGGTGAATTCCTACACGATGTTGTAAAGGAGTACGTCTTATGCCCCTGACTTTCAGTCATTGATCTTACTCACCTCGGTTTCATATAGGAACCCATCTTCCTTCCGTATCTTCTCTCCGGATGAGCTCATGTCCAACAAGCTCGATGCTACCCTCCGTGATAGCAGCAGGAACTTCCAATGGGATATCGCTTCCCGCGCACAAGGCGGCCGTGTCATCGAGATGTTGTCTGAGCACACCTGCCAAGGCATGCTCCAGGGCTACACGCTCACCGGCCGTACTGGTCTATTCCCCAGTTACGAGGCATTCCTCGGTATCATCCACACTATGATGGTGCAGTACAGCAAGTTCGTCAAGATGGTGCGCATCTCTGCTTTTGAATCTGCCGCATATAGCTAACGGCTTGATTGTTTTCTACTCGCATAGGCTCATGAGACCCCCTGGCGCCAGCCCTGCGGGTCGCTCAACTACCTCGAGACGTCCACCTGGACGAGGCAGGAGCACAACGGCTTCTCCCACCAGAACCCGTCCTTCATCGGCGCCGTCCTCAACCTCAAGCCACAGCTCGCGCGTGTCTACCTCCCGCCCGACGCCAACTGCTTCCTGAGCACGATGGCGCACTGCCTGCGCGCGAAGGACTACGTGAACCTGATGGTCGGCAGCAAGCAGCCCACGCCCGTGTGGCTCTCGCCCGAGGAAGCAGACAAGCACTGCATCGCCGGCGCGTCGACGTGGAAGTTCGCGTCGACGGACGAGGGCATGAACCCGGACGTCGTGCTCGTGGGCATCGGCGTGGAGGTGACGTTCGAGGTGATCGCGGCCGCGGCGCTGCTGCGCAGGGTGCTGCCGTCGCTGCGCGTGCGCGTGGTGAACGTGACGGACCTGATGATCCTCGCGCCGGCCGGCTCGCACCCGCACGCGCTGCACGACGACGACTGGGACGCGCTGTTCACGCCCGACAAGCCGATCCACTTCAACTACCACGGGTACCCGCAGGAGCTGCGCGGGCTGCTCTTCGGACGGGTGAGTGGCCCGAGGGTGACGATTGAGGGCTACCGCGAGGAGGGCACGACGACGACCGCGCTCGATATGATGTTGCAGAACCATACGAGCCGGTATGATGTCGCGGTCGCGGCGGTGCGCGGTGCGGCGCGGGATAACTCGCGCGTGCAGGTACGCAGCCATGAGGTGATCAGTGAGCTTAAGCATATGGCGGAGAAGGATAAGGAGTATATTTACAGGACGGGTGCTGGTGAGTGATATCTTGCATTGCATGCTATTGGATAGTTCGCTAACAGTCATATGCAGATCCCGAGGGCACGTTCGACGTCCCCGTCTTCGCCTAAAAACACTCGCGCCGCCCGAAGTTCGGCTTCGATTCGACAGCATATACGCATACAGGTCTCGCACTCTCAGCTCCCATACGGAAATGTGTACAATATCCCTCTGTTTTATATTCCCCCTCGTACATGTAGATGTACTGTAAACGAGTAGACAGCGCCTCCGCTTTGTCCACCACCTCTCTCTTCTTGTTGTACCCTGCGACGATGACGATGAATTATCCTTTTTTGTACCTTTTAGTATCCACCAAGATGTTGTACTTTTACTTTGCATTTAATGGAACTTTCCTACCACTCTTATTCCTGGACACTTTAGTGTGTCAGGTCTGTTTGGCAAATTGCGTCGCATCATTTCTGCCGATGTTGATCCGTGAGATACGATAAGATAAGATGACCTGCATTACTACCCGTTAGACTCGGGATGGACCACTGTGACTACTCTTCCCTACTCTTCCTCAAACCTCCTCAATCATTATCTATCCGACGCGAAACTACTACATATACACGATGCATGCTCACGCAGAAAGCAATCAGATTCCCTCTTTTCCACTCGAAATCACTACCATGATCATACAATCACTCCCGAGGTCCTCCTTACCCGCAGTTCTACAGGCGCACTCTGTCCTCTATGTGCTTGCTTGTGAACAGCTTTATAGCGAAGTGACCTACGATCTTAAAGCCGAGCAACGCGTAGAACTTTTGAAGACCCTCAGCATACCTCCTAGAGCGACCTCTCAGTCGGAGCGAATCCCCTTACCCAGTTCGTTCGTTCGCACCTTGCATCTCGATTTCTCTGCAAAAGTCATCTCTGCCAACCTCTCGCAGCTCATATACCGCGCCTTATCCTCCCTACCTCTTTTGCGCGAACTATATCTGTATGTCCAGCGCGACTCTGGACTCGCGCTCGGCTGGATCCTCGAAGGGTGTATAGTTGCACAAGCGCAACTACATACACTCTCCACGTCTTTACGCTGCGACGTGGATCTTTCGCGCTTCCTCGAGAAACAGCCATCTATAGTGAATCTGGGGCTACGCGGATTCGCGCCGCACCAGTCAGTTGACGCTTTCGCACTACATCCCACGGCTCTTCCCCGTCTATCCTCGTTCACTGTCTTCAATCCCTTGGTGCCATGTGTCAGTCAGATAGCGCCTAAACGCTCCATAGAGCGTGCGAGCTTCACGCTATTGGACGACGATAGCAAGCTGGATGTGCTCACGTTGAGCACAAAGCCAGTCAAGCGGCTCACGCTAGTGTTTCTCGGGCTGAGATCGCTAGACATGCTCGTTGGTGCAGTAGCTGCACGCATGCCCAGGGTCGAGCACCTCGACATTATGGTCTATGTTAAGTCGTGTACTATGGTGCGACGCTGCCTGCTATTGTCATTGTCGTATTGACGTACTGTGTTATTCTAGGCTGACCTGTTTGCCACAACTCCACATCTGGAGAAGATGCCAGAGCTGAATCATCTCATGCTCGGGGTTCAATTTTGGACTCATCGCGAGAATGATCTGCCCAACATTCATGAAGACGAGATAGACGCGCTCAGTGCTTGGAAACGCGTTTCTCCCGCTCTTCAGACGGTGATCTTACCCAGCGGATTCAAGTGGATCTGGCAAGCAGCAGGCGAAAAGTGGATATGCTCGACAGAAGGGCGATATTCGTTCACTGAGTGGCACAGTCGTCTCGCGACAGGATGTCTAGATATACTATAGGCGCATATGCCGACTGCAAGTCGCATACAATCTATGCTCGAAGCCCTGTGTAGAATGGATGTTACATTCGTCGATTAGAGATACGATGTTTGTACTATGATGATGTCGAGAGACAAGAGATGAGGGTGCTTCACAAGTAGGGGCTCCATATACCGCGTCCATTGACTACAGGCCCAGATTTTGACGTCTCCCGCGAAACGAAATCCGGTGCAAACTTCTCCGACAAAACCGAAAACTTCGAACGATACTCGTCAATGCCGATGTACGCGCCGCACATTCGACGCTTCCCAGTGAAGGCGGAGCGGCCGTGTAGCACGCGGTGGTTGTCCACGACTGATGTTAGGGTGAGCAAAGCCTCGTCACAGAAGCAGGGGGAAGCGACTTGCCTACAGCGGTACCGGGAGACAGTTGGACCCAGTATTCAGAGTCGGCACTCGTCAAGAACTTGTGCCATACGCGGATGGCCTGATACCTGAAGACAACACATATCGCATAGTGAGACACCATTTCACTGTGAGGTCGACCGGTCGCTTTACCATTCTTCCATCTCAGCGGAGGACAAATGGTCCATCACGCTGCGGTCGTCGTTGTTCCAGCGTACTTGCACTAGTTCGTCGCCCCGGTGGCTTAGTACGGGGTACGCGCGCTGAGGGGGCAGGGCGTAGACAGAGTCAGCTTCGCCTGCTGCGTGGGCGGGGACCGGGACCCGCGAGAGTATGTCGTACACTTGTGGATGGAGTTCTTTGAGGATGGACGCGACGTAGAAGCCGTCCACGAGCAGCGTCGAGCCTCCCGTGCCATCAGTGTGTGATAATAGGTGGAAGAGTTGTAGACCACATGGGTCCGTCTGAACCGAGACTGTCAGGAATCACTCTTCCATGGGTGCAACAAAATTGGGACTTACGAAGTATGTGTTATCAGTGTGTGCTCCGAGTGCGAGAGTGGTATAGGCTGTGTCTCCCTTCACCAAGTCTGAGGTCAGTTCCCAGAACTTGCCATCTTATATCGCCGTCCATTATTCAGCTGTTATGTCAGATGAGCAAATGATACATACACTGAGTTTCCCGTATGAACCCTATTTTCGTAGACAACTCCTCGGTTGCTTCTGGGGTTGCAGGAATGCCAGTCACGAAAGAAAATCCAAATTTGTCCTGGGTTGATGTTCAGCTTGCTTCAATAGAATAATCAAACCATACTCACGATATTCGATAACCATTTAAATAGTCCCTGCTCGTCTGAGGTCATCACTTCTTCGTATGATACGGTCGGTGGTGCCTGCTGAATCTTCGAGCCCCACAGGATTTTTCTGATTCTGTATGAATGTACAATACGAAGACCTCACGTGTAAGCACGTACTCAGAAGATGATTTGTGCCGCTCAAGCGGAGGGTCATAGGAGTGCTCCTTCAACCATGACCATGGAAAAAATGATGTGTGTGGGACAGATGATGGCCCTATTGAAATTATTCAGTAACAGCAGTGAACAGTGACGAAGGCTAACTAACAGAAAACTTCCAAGCCGTCTGCTTTCGACTCCACTTTCGCCGGTTTTAGGTCGGGAGGAATCTAGTGTTATCGGGTCAGCATACCGGCAGGCATGAAGCAATCTGTACATACATCAAATGTACTGAAGAGACGTTGTTTGGTGGCAGGATGGAAGCATTTAGGGCAACGACAATGGTCGCGCAGCCATAGGTGATGGCTATTGGATTGACGACGCAGTGAGTGAGTGTCAAATTCACGACTCAATATGAAGACGTACAACCGTGTCCACTGCTCAGTATCGAAGCCAACTACGACTTTACGTTCGTCTATCCTACTGATAGGCGTGTCCATCTGCGAGGACTGTGTCGGGCTCAGAGTGGCATCTTCTGGAGGGGGAGGTCGTTTGAGAGCAGCAGCTGTAGCTGCATGCAAGGGTGATCGAGTAAATAAGGAACGCTTTACATCACGGGTAGTAGGGGTGCACTGTTCAAAGTTCAGATCGGGAGACATTTAGCACAGAGCATGGGACGTACCACGGAACGTCTTCGTAATAGGTTAGACTGTGCGCGAGGCATAACATTTATGGTCGTTCCCTTCACAGCTCTCAGCGAGGAGCCTGCCCTCCACAAAGTTGAACCAGCGGACATTTTCAGGTATGTAGCTAAACGGCACGTTCACGCAAGACGGTCGCAATCCTAGAGGTAGGGAAGACAAAATAGCTAGGACACAATGCGATTGTTCTTGTCGTGAGTACAGGTAGCGTGATAAACGAACAGCTAGGTCATTAAAGAGTGTGTGTGAGAGCCAAGTGAGAGCAACTCGCCGAGTGGAATCAAGCCGGAGCGTATTCCACGAGCCGACCGATAAGTCTCCACATCAGCATGCTTACGAAAATAACCATCATAAATTCAGCAAAATATCCGAAGACAGAACAAACACCGTTGAATAAATACAAGCATCAAATTATCTCCAGTGTGGTATAAGAGCAAGTATCCCCAAACCGACTCAGTCCTCTTCTTTCACTGGTGTGTCTCCTCTCCGTTGACGCACTGTAGAGCGCGTGAATGGGTGTGCCTCTGGGACCTTCCAGTCAAACCCGATCAACTGAGGAAAACCATGTTAAGATCGACCGTTCGTCACAGCGCAGAGTGTCACTCACCCGGCCCTTGGCATCCTCCACCAGTTTGATCCCTTCGTAATCGAGATGCCTATGATAATGGATATCCACCATCTTCACGAAAATGCGCTGAATCAACTCATCGGAGAGATTCCAACCAGACTCCTTGATTGTCAGTATATCTTCATTGGCCAAGCCTTCACAGTTTTCAAGTGAAATATCCAGTAAGTTGATGAGATAAGTGCACCGAGGGACCGGGCAGTGCCATGTGAAGGAGTACGCTGGCAGTTCCGGTGGGTGCAAAATCTCCTGTGAAATGCGAGCAACGAGAGTTGGAGAAGGCGGTATCAGGTGCGGTGGTAGGTCATCATCGTCACTGTCACTATAAGGAGGTGTTGAAGCTTCTGAATCAGTCACATCTGAATCGATCTCATCCCCATTGTCTTCAGGAGGTGATAGCGAACGAGGCGCGATTGCTTTCGCAGCGGAGGCGAGACGCGTCGAAGATCGAGAGGAGCGGTTAGAAGCCGTCCCGAGCGACGCCTCACTCGCTGGGGACCGTATGCGTGAAGGGACCTCCTTCGCGATGAATGTTAGAAGACGAGGACACCATCATGAAATGGTCGCCCATGCTCACCGGCCGTTTCCTCTTTCGTGTTGGCGGTCTAATGGGTGGCTGGACCTCCTCATCCACATCCATCTGGTCGTCTTCATCTTCGCTCTCGTCAAGAGGTGTGTTCGGCTGTTCATTCTTGTCGAACACACCAAAGAGCGTTTCGGGATCTTCTCTGCGTGCACTCTCCCGCCATCGCTTGCATTCCTGAAGAGAAGCCTTCCAGCTCTCTAGATTGATCACACGCGACTTCTGGAACTTGACTTTCCGCTGGTCGTGGACGAGCCATCGGGCATGCATAGCAAACAAACTGCGAGCTTCGGCACGGCTGACGTGACGAAGCCTGCGACTTTTCCCCAGTTTCAGCTGCCCAATTGTTTTTGGTTCGACGTCAGAATCTTCGTCGGAGTCGTGAATCAGGCGATGTTCGTGGAAGTATGGCGTAGCTGCTTTGTGCTGCAGGTATTGCTTGACATACCACTCGAATGTCAAGTCGTCGTTCGAGATATTTTTGTCCGACTGTTCTCTGGCAATACGGATAAGGTCTCGCATATCATGAAGCAGTCGATAGCGAGCCAGATAGAGACGTGAGAGAGCATAGGTCTCTACATCCATGCTTTGGACATGAAATGACCTGTTCCTGTTGACAAGATGTGAACATAAAGACGATCATTTGGTGACCTTCACTCACTGATCCTCTAATTGGATCATCAAGCCATCCGGCACGAGATCAGCTGAATATACACATGTTCAGCTCTCCGTGGTGGAGACAGCGCAACCACACTTACAGCCCATGTGAACAGCGGGCTTGCATTTGAGTCCTTGTATACAGACCTTGACAGTCCGCCCGGAAATCCAATGGCTACCTGCCTGCACATTGTACAGATTCTCCAAAGTGATCTTTCCCTTCTTGACACGCTTATTGCTGATATGCCATTGCATTTCGCGTTCGTCAAGGTCGTCTTGTACGACCTTGCGGCCATGTTCACTGAGCCAGCTCAGTGAAGCGATATCCAACACACCCCGCAACAGCACGGGACCTTCAGAGCTGAGCCTGTCCTCCTGGCATTCTGGTTGCGTACGCTCGCACAAAGTGAGACTAATACGTGGACATGAGAAAGTTGTGATATCTCAGTTTCTCGGGTTATGCCAAAAATGTTTTGTCGACACACCCTATAGGTTCATCGCCACACGCAAGCATCACTTCGGTGAGGGTGAGCATGTTTCGAGGTGTGCATTTGCACGCTTCTGAGAGGACATCATGATCCCAATAGGGCCCAAATGGTTCTTTCAACAGGTCGGCCAATGTCACAGGAGCCATCTAACCTGTTCTCTAGGTAGTCCGAGGTTGTGGTGTGGTAGCTCTGAACAAAGTACTCACGCCGCGGGTCGTGGCATGCGCATAAGTGCAGATCACGTGAATTTATCCGTGACGCGTCATCGACGCGTTCGACCAGTGATTGTCTGAAATCTTGAGGTCACAGCAAATCTCCCAATCTTCCGAGTGATACACTATTATCGCCAGGAACATCTGGACATTAGTATACTTTTTAGCATTGCATTGGTGCATACGGTGTTAGCACTAGTAATTCTCAGACGCGATAGCCTTCAGTACGTATCCTTCCAAACCACCGCAGAGCCAAAGCTCCTGTACACTCGCGCCCACAGGCTGGATAGTGTACTCCTTAGTCTCTCCATCGGCAAAGGTGACCTTGAGAACACCGTCCACTACCTTTACTTCTACGCGTATTCCTGCGTTCACGGTCAACTCGCCGGCTTTCCCTCCACCACCCCGTTTGCCATCCTTCGCGTACTGAGCAGTAAGGTCGCTCACGAGCTCGGGAGACTCTACGCATACCAGGCCATTGTTAATCGCGTTGCGCTTGAAGATGTCTCCGAAGGAACCTGCAATGACCACGGGAATGCCGGCTGATTTGAGCGCAGTTGCAGCCTGTTCTCTGGAGGAGCCAGTGCCAAAGTTGTATCCTGAAACGAGGATGACACCTTTCTTGGTATCATCCTGTTGAGATTTGAGGTAGTGCTGGTGGCGCATGAAGGCTACGAGTCCTGCGAAATCAGGGTCGTAGTTCTCCATCACTACCTCAGCTTGGCGAGCCAGGGTGATATCGTCCTGGTACGTGTACTTTCCAGGGTAAATTCCGTCTGTGTTGAGATTGTCCTGAGGGGCAAACAACAAAGGCCCTGAGAACACCGAAGGAAAGCCGGCAAGAACAGGTTCCTTCTGCGACGACTTTGCGGCTGACGACGGTGGCATGTTCACGATAGAGAACGTGGGGGCCTGTGCAGGAGGCAAGGCTACGGAGTCGAGAGAATCTGGTCCGGAGATATATCCCTTGATGGCACTCGCAGCGACGACAGCGGGACTCGCGAGGTACGCTTGAGCCGCTGGATGCCCCATCCGTCCTTTATAGTTCCTGTTGGTTGCGCTGATGCCTGTCTGCCCTTCTTCTAACAAGCCAGTTCCCAGGCCTATGCAGGGCCCACAGCCGGCCGGGAGGGCCTTTGCGCCTGCGCTGATCAACGCATCCCACGCGCCGAGCCTCTCAGCCTCCTGCTGGACCTCCGAGCTAGCAGCAGCAACGTAAAACTCGACTCCAGGGGCGACATGGTGACCTCTGATCACGTCTGCAGCGGCCACGATGTCAGAGACGCGGGCGTTCGTGCAGCTGAGGAGGTACGCCTTGTGGATTGGAATCTGCTTCTCTTGGAGAACGGGGAGAGGATTCGCAACTTTGACGCTGTTGGGGCCAGAGACGTAGGGAACCAGGGTAGAGAGGTCGAAGACGAGGTGCGAAGAGTATGTAGCGTCCGGATCGGACGTGAGGAGCGACGCGCGCAGAGCCTGGAGACGGGCACGGTTGATACGAGGATGCTCGGGAGGCGGTGGAATTGAGGACGAAGTCGAAGAGGCGGAGAACGTCCGCTGCTCCAACCTTTCAACTGCATTATCATACCATTGCAAAGTGACGTCGTCTACGGGGAACACGCCGACAAGGGCACCCCATTCGGTGGTCATATTCGAGATCGTTAACCGGTGGTCTACCGAGAGGTGAGATACACCTTCACCCGAGAATTCGATTGCAGAGTTGAGGACCTCGTCTTGGTTGAATGACCCGCACAGAGCAACGATCACGTCTTTGCCAGTGACACCCGGAGCCAGCTTGCCCTTGAACTCCACCTTGACCATCCTTGGAACTTGCCACCATGTCTGTCCAGTAGCCCAGAGCGCGGCAGCATCCGTACGGACTATGGGCGTGCCTACACAACCTACACCCCCGTACATGTTGCTGTGGCTGTCACTGGCGACTGTGAGAGTATTTGGGAACGCATAACCCTCTTCAACCAGAACCTGATGCCCAATTCCTCTGCCCGCAGGGTAGAAGTCTATGCCATGCAGTCGTGCAAAGGCCTCGATTGTAGCGTATTTCTTCAAGTTCTTCTCCGATTTGTTTTGGACGTCGTGATCTAGGGTGAACACGACCTGCTTGGGATTGTGTATCCGTGTAGCACCGATGGATGAAAACCTGTAAAGCGATCAGTTATCAAGATGCGTAGATGTTCTGGGGATTGAGATATACCGCGGTAGTATGCTGAGGACGACGACTCACTTCGAGATAACTGGACCGGTATTATCGTGGGTCATGACATGCTCTGGGCGTATCATGACATAGTCTCCAGCCTTCACGACCTTCCCATCTGGTAACCCAACAGCGTACTTTTGCACCACCTTTTCGATAACGGTCTGGGGAACTCGACGCGGTTTAGCAGCGGTTGCAAACTGACGAGTAGAAATGAAGCCAGTCCATCGCAGAGAAAGCGATGGGCGAAGAGCCATCTTGGGGGCTCTCACTCTCGGACTTCGCGTGCACAGAGGCACAGATTGAATGAAGTAGACAGCGCTCAGACGAGATGGAGAGAGTCTGCAAGCACGCAAGAATACAACATTGAAAGTTGCTAGAAATGCGAAAGATATGACTCGCTCTTCCCCATGGAAGAGAACCATTCAAGCGCTGGGCGAGAATCGAACGGGCGTTTGTTTCGTGAAACCGAACCGGACGCGCCTCTAACTGGACCACGCGAGTGGCAGCCGCCCAAGCGCGAGGCTGTCTTCAACGTCCATGTTCGATTTTGCACTTACGCCCCGCTGACCCTCGTCGCTCACTCTACACCTCATTCTACGCCTCTTCACGCCCGCACGGCATACACGATCCTTAATACACACGTATTTTCGTCATAAGAGCCCTACAATGACCTTCAAGACCGTCCCTTTCATCCTCCTCTCCCTTGCAGTCTTTACCCCCTCAGGATTTGCCGCACCTGCACCAGCTCCTCAAGCAGCTGTCAATCCCGACCAGGATGCGGACACCAATTCATCTCCCACTTCTCCTCCCTCGGACACGGAGAACTCTCCTCCAACTGTTAGTATGTTCTTCACGCCTGCGGTCTTCCACAGTGACTACTATTATTGGCGGCCTGCACCGACGGAGAATAACGCTGCCGCTATAATGCCTGCGGAAACCGCTTTTCCTGAACCAACCACTTTCTACGACGATTTAGCCCCGCAAGAGTCGCCCTCTGCGATCGTCGATGCGACGCCCACTTCTGACGACGCTGAAGCTATTTTCCCTACGCCTCCACCTGAAGATATGTCTGACGATGATCTTATTGGCACCGATCTTGGTTTGACTGCTACGTCTGCTTCACTGGCTACTGGACCACTCTCCACGTCTTTCTCCGAATCTGTGCCGACATCTACCTACAGCTCTCATACCTCCGAACCTACCCTGCCCATTGTTCCCCTTCCCACTCAAGGCCATGCTGCTGCTTCCAGAGCGACTGAACAGTCCCGCAAGGCTGCTGTAATCGGCACCATTCTTGCTGTTGGATGCCTCTCCGGTCTCATAGCTTGTGCTTTCTGCATGCGGTGTCGTCTACCTCCGTCTCTCCGCCCTAAGAGAACATCCGTCGAAGAAGGGGACGCAAATCCGAGGGATCAGTACAAAGGGCTTCCAACAAATGAGAAGAACAAGTCCTCTTCGAGCAACCACCTCACGACACCCGATATTGTCGTCGTACCTGTTCTCAACTCTGGTTCGCCGTCTTCGTCAAATTCCCTATCCCCCGTGCCCAAGGAGCCCCCGGCGGAAACCTGGAAGAACCAACCACAGCCGCAACCGCAGCAGTATCAGCTCTCCGGCGCAGAAGCAGACGGTCAATTCGACGACGTGACGCACATCCTCTCTGAAGACACTTTCCAGGCCGACGTCGAGTCCGAGCACGGCTCGGGCTCAGAGAACCGGACGAGCGGCGCGGCGAGCGTGACTGCGGAGTCGTTCGCGACGTGCGAGTCGCGCTACTCGGAAGGCAGCAGTGGCCGCGCGCGCCGTGCCGCGGACGAGGACCACGCGTCCTTCCTCTCGATGTCCCCGCCCGAGTCGCCGGTGCTGCAGACCCCCAAGCAGGCGCAGTTCTGTGTCGTGACGCGCCCGCGCTCGAAGACGTTCGCGCAGTCCGCGAGTCCGCTCCTGGGCAAGCATCTCTCGAGCAGCCGGAGCCTGCCCACGCGGTATGTGGTCGCTCACGGGGGCGAAGGCGTGGAAGTTATGTCTGCGTTTGATGAAGACGAGTCGGAGTGGGATATCGCGGCGGCGTATGGTGCACGATTCAGTAAGAACAGCCTTTTGCAACAACCAGGTGGCTTGGGTCAGGTCCTGAAGCCCATTCCGGAGCGCGTTGAGAGTGTGGAGATTGGTGGGAAGCGTTGTGTTATGGTCCAGGGGTAAGTTCACGTGTTGTTGTGTGTTGCCCAGTACTTAGTATTGCTGACGCTTTTGGCAGGCTTGCATTTTAAGACGGGTCACTCTGTCGAATCCCTTGTACCGCTACAACGGTGTATTATACGATGACCTCGAATCATATCCTGTCTTCGTAGCCATATATTAACTTGCGTGATACACTTGCCAGCTCTGCTGATTACGGTGCGATTCTATATCTGCGTTCGAACAACATTCACGATGCATTGTGCTTTGATACAAAACATTCATCTTTCCTGCTGTATTTGATACACGGTGAAGATCTACTGTACAAGACACGTTTACACTTGCCGAGGTTCGTTGTGAGTGTCCTATTTCGTGATTCCAAGATCCAGTGTTCTGTCTTACTATCGTTGCACATGCAGGATATCGTTGGGGTCTTACGCAACCTTGGGCTTTGATGCAACGCTCGCGATGTCCACGGAAAGCAGGTCCTGCGGAAAGAATGGCAAGGTCAGCTCACATTACAGGAGAGCCTCAATGTCGCAAGCTCACCTTGCCCGCGCGCAGCTCCTCCGGCGACGGCATCAAGCCCAGCCTCAGCAGCTCCGACGCCTTGCTCACGACCGGGTCGCGCTGCATGCTGCAATTCCCATCAAGCGTCAGCCGCATTAGTGCACGTTATGCACGAGAATAGAGCGCACCTCGCGACAGCGATGACCTTGCCCTGCTTCACATAATACACGACGAACTTCATGTCATCGAGGTTCCCGTCGACGATTATGTCGTCGAAGCCCGCGCCGACACCGCAGTAGCGCAGTTGCTGGCCCTCTACATTGGGTCAATGTCAGCGTCAATGATTTAAGAGCTGTGGGACAGAGGGCCAGGACGTACGTGCGCTCCAGAACACGGGCACCTTGACGAACGGCTGGCCCGTGCCGCCCTCCGCGATCGTCTTCCCGACAGCGCGCCCCTGGTTCCCAGCGACGTTCCAGTGCTCGATGCGGCGCATCTCTCCCGTGCCAGGTTGAGGGTACAGTGCGATGTCGCCTGTAGCACAATGATACGGTCAGTATCACTGTTGCATCACTGCTCTGCACCATGGGTTGACGTACCGATCGCGAACACGTTCCCTCCCAGACCTTGCACGCGCAGATACTCATCCACCGTGACTGCGCCAGTCTTGTCCACGACCTTCTCGAAGCCCGGGCTCGATTTGAGGTACTCTGTCGCGGGCGCGACGCCGACGCCCATGATGACAAGGTCAGCAGAGAGGGTCTCTTCTGCGCCCGACGCGCCTTTGACTATCACAGCACCCACGTTGGAGGGTGAGGACGAGGATGGGACGAGCTTGGAGACGGATGCTTGCATGTGGAACTTCACCCCGTTCTTCTCGTGGAACTGTTCATTACATGAGGAGTAAAGAGGTGAGAAATAAGCGGGGTGTCATCACGGAGTACTGACCTTCTGGAGTGCACGCCCGACCTCTTTGCCGAGGACGGCCTCGAAAGGTGCGGTCTCCATACCGATGACGTCGATGGACGCAAGTTTGCGCTTAGAGACAGCGACGACGAGTTCCATGCTGATGAACGACGAGCCGATCACGACGAGCTTCTTGCCCTCTTGTGCCGCTGTCGACCACCAAGATCAGCCACCTGCTCCTTAGCATGCATACATGAACATAAAGTACATACCAGCATCGATATGCACCGCGTCGTCTACCCCGCGCAGCGTGAACACGTTCCCGAGCTCCTTGCCCTCGACGGGCAGCTTGCGCGGAGTGCCTCCGCTCGCGAGCACCAGGGTCTCGTACGATACGCTCTCGCCTCCAATGAAGACGGTCTTCGCGGCCGCATCTACCTTGGTCACCGTCACACCCGTGCGCAGGTCGACGTGGAACTTGCCACGCAGCTCCGCGGGGGACCGCCACTCGAGCTTCGACGCGTCCGTGACGAGCGCCTTGCTCAGCTTCGTGCGGTCGATGGGCGCGTACGGCTCCCTGCTCAGGATGGTAATCGTGCCGTTGTATCCGTGCTGTGTACGTCGTGCATTATGTCAGAGGTGGCGCGCATATAATATGGGATAGGCGACGGTGGAGCGCGTACCTCGCGGAGCGACTCGACGCAGTGGAAGGCGGCGCTGCCCCCACCGACGATGACGACGCCAGGGCCGGGCTTGGGGGCGCCGCTGGCGAGCAGCTTGGGCGGGCGGGCCATGTTGCCCTTGGTTGTGCTGCTAGGGTCAGCTGTAACGTAGATCTTGCCGCCTTCGACGTGCGCTTTGAAAGAGTGGATCGCAGAGGGTCCTGGCGCGTCCTCTGCGATACGTTCGTACGTTGAGTGTTGCACATGATGCATGTTAGTGAGAGCACATACCGATGTCTCCGGTGCACACATTGAAGCACGCTGATACATGATATTAGCGCGGTTTTTGTGTATAGTCAGGCGGAGAGAACTGACCTCCATGCCACGGGCTGCATGAGAGTAGTCGTTCAGTGCCGGTGATTGTAGATTCGAGTGACCATAATATGCTTACCAGACAACCCTACCGTCGGATGTTAGGACGCCCTTAGCAAGAGGTGCACCGTAATGAGTGCAGAAAGCACTGGTGGCGTGGATATCGTTTCCAAGACGCGAGAGTAGGACCTTGCCCTCTCCCTCGAAGGCGACCTCCTTCCTACACACGCACATTAACCTTGAGTAGTCTCGTTTTTGGAAGACAAGATACGTACATTTCACCATCTTTCAGTTCTGCGTCGTTGAGTACGGCAATGGTCTTGGTAGACATGGCTTGTAGGAGGCGAATTGAAGGTGAGCTTGAAGTGCGTGAGAGACGTGGAAGACAACGACGAAGATATGTACTGCGGAATAAGAGCATACAAGAGTCTGAACAGTAGCCTGAGAAAGAAACGCGACACTCTCACTCACTTGAACTGGAGCAGTCCTCGACGCAGCCGTTCTCTAACGCTATATCCTTAGACGCCTTGCAAGGATGATGTCAAGCCTCGCGTCAGCCAATCAGACGCGTGGCATTTTATTCGCGCAGATCACTCCCGATAAGGCAGTTCCATCAATACTGTCACGTGTTGCGTCCCTGAACGTTCAGCGCTTCTGACCGCCGCTTGGTCTGCTTCACGTCCACATTGAACTCGAGCGCAGTACTCTTAGTCTGCTCGTGTCCTTTGTTCTCAGCGTGGGTCATATGAAAGCTGCGGTCAATTTCTATCACATCTTACACTGTTGATTGCTCTCACGCAACATGGTATCCGGCTCACCAACAAAGCCCACGTCCGTGTGGAAAGGTAAAGCAAGAGCCACACAGACCGACTTCAGCGACCTTAATCCTGTCATCACCTATCGCCATCTACACTCACGCAACCTCGGTGTCAAAGATCCTCTGCGTGTCATTGCACTATGTGACAGCGACGCGTTCTATGCCGCCTGTGAACAGGTCCGACTCGGCATCGACCCCAGCATCCCTCTGGTCGTGCGCCAGTGGGAGGCCCTCATAGCCGTCAACTACCCCGCTCGCACGTTCGGCATCACCAGAATGGAGAAAGTCAAGGACGCGCTGAAGCGTTGTCCGCACCTAGTCGTGCAGCACGTCGCGACGTACCGGGAAGGCGACCCCGAGCCGGGTTATTGGGACAACCCTGACACGCTCACACACAAGGTCTGTTTGCCAATCACTCCATCTGCACGTTATCCGTCGCGTGCTCGAGGATTAGAAATGCTGAATCAGCGAGCAAGTAGGTTTCACTGGACTATTACCGGCGAGAAAGCTGGAAGATATACCACATGTTCAAAGACGGCATGCCCACCGCCGAAATTGGTGAGAGTCATTCTCCCGTTATGGTTTCATGCAAGTCTAACAAATTCATTCTATGTGCGAAGAGAAGGCGTCCATTGATGAGGCATTCATCGACTTCACAGGTCCTGTACGCGATGAGATTCTGAAGCGGTACCCGTACTTGGCGGAAGTCCCGTCGGATGCACCGGAAGGCAAGGATACTCCCTTGCCACCGCCTCCTCCGATATCGTGGGATGGCCTTGGTACGGTAATTCCTGTCAATCCACCGCCACCTCCACCTTCCGAGACTGAGACAAAACTGCCGGACGACAATATTAAGGCAGGTGAATCCGCAGCATCAGATCTTCCTGAAGATACAGCACGAGCAGAGGAGAAGGTAGAGGATACTGGTGCCCAAGAAGCCGACGGACCCCCGACTTGGCATGATGTCGCACTTTCAATAGCAGCAGAAATGATGGCAAAGGTCAGGAACGATGTACACACAAAGTTAGGGTACACTATGACTGCGGTGCGTATCTCAACTGGAATATCAGCGCATACATCTCGATGTTTAACCTCTCTGTGTAGGGCATTGCGCGAAATAAGTTTCTTGCAAAGGTGCCTTCTGGTGCTCCGCTCATGTTTGTGAGATATTTACACGTATGAATGTACAGCTGACGGCGTCATACAAGAAGCCCAACAATCAAGTGAGCTGCTTCTATAAGTCTCTCAAGCTGCATCTCACACAGTTTGCGTTCAAGAGCATTCTTCGTAATGCCGCTATACCCAATTACCTCAGGCCTCTTCCATTCCAGAAGGTGCGCATATAGGACCTTCATATATCCTACACAAGCCATGGATACTAACGCCGTCTCTTTTTTGGTCAGATTAGGTTTTTAGGAGGCAAGCTGGGCACCGCGCTAGCAGAGGGTTTTGACGTTAAGACTGTTGGTGATCTCTTGTAAGCTTCAATTAAATAGTCATACACGTTCGAAATTGAACTTGTGACAGGACTGTCAGCCTAGATGAAATGCAGAGCAAGTTCGGAGAGGAGTCTATATGGGTTTGGGAACTACTGCGGTTAGCTATGCTAGTCATATCATTATGTGTACCATTGCTTACTCGACACGTAGAGGCATTGACCGCGGCGAAGGTAATCCCTTGTTCCGTCTTTTCGTGTCTAGTCCGTTCCATCTTATCCGTATTCTCCGCAGTGAAAGAGAAGCCTCCAATTACCAAAAGCATGCTTGCTTCCAAAAACCTGCCAAAACCAATCACGAAAACCGCGGACGGGCACCACTGGATACGAGTCCTCTCAGCAGAGCTGGCGCTGAGGCTGCGCGAGGCGAGGGAGAGCATACCAGCGCTGTGGCCGAAGAGCCTTGTATTGCACGTAAGACAGGGTACGTGTCCATTTCGGTGCTATCTTGTTTCGTTCCCCGTTTCCGTTCTTCGTTTCTCGATCAATCAGTGTCTCTGCCTACGCATAATGAAAAGTGACGTCTCTTGCTCATCCATATTCAATTTGTTTGTTGCAGGATACGAGACCAGCCGCTCGAGGCAAGCGCCGTTTCCTTTCATACGTGATGCGACGGTGGACGTCATCGCCGCAGCGGGGGACCGGCTCTGGAAGGAACTCGTTGGGAATGCGACAGATATGAAGATTACGATCGTGCAACTATCGTTCGCGGGTATCGACTCAATGGAGACTGGGCAGAAGAGGATTGAGGGCTTTTTTAGCAACTCCAAACCGCCATCGAGTACAGGCGTCAGTAACGTTGCTGTTTCGGGCAGCACGGAGAAGGATGTGAAGGACGGGTTGTCGAACGTCAATACCAATACCAGCATCGATGGTGGTAGTCGCAAGCGGAAGAGGGCGTCCTCGACGGCAGCTGCCAGCGCTAGTGCACAGCACGACACAAGCACCAACAGCAACAATCGCGACGGAGATAGACCAATGTCCGCGGTCGACGAAGGCAACATCGACGCTGGCAAGGAGGTGTCTTTGCATCGTGCGAATTCGTCCTTATCAGAGCTATCGAATGCTCAGTCGTTCGTGTGCGACCGATGCGGGAAGCGTATCCTGCTCCCAGAGGGCGACGTCGGGTTTGGTGGCGGTGGTGGCGACGACAGCGAGGACGCTGCGGTCAGAGAAGCACGTCTGGTCAGGCTTCGTGGGGAACACGACGACTTTCATTTTGCAGAAGACTTGGCAAATCAAATACAAGGGGGCGGGGCCGATGATGAGTACTCCAGTGGAAGTGGGGTCAAGCGCGTGACGATACGTCCAAGTGATACGAGCAGTACGACGCGACAGTCCGGCATTGGAAATAGCAGTGGCGGTGGTACGGTGAAGAAGAGGAAGAAGCCCGCGCCGCGACTCTCGAAGGACAAGAACAAAGACAAGGACAAGGACGTGGATGGGAAGGGACAGCCAGGGATAGCGAAGTTTTTCACGCAGAGTCATAGATAGCAGTGGCGTGGCGGGGTTCTGCCAGTGAGTACATGCATATGTGGTTGTTGGACGTGTGCGCGTGTACTTCGATGACACTCTTGCTGTCCACCAGTATGTATTGGGTTGGGTATCGGCGGTGCGTGCGCCTTACATGCTCAGATAGGCGTGCACAACCTTGCACTATCGAGCACTGCAGCGGGCAGATGGAAACGGATCTGATTGGTGCATCAGCTTAGCTGGTGATCGCGTCCGCGTCCGTGTCGCGACGTCGGCGGCCTTTCGGCGCCCCTTTCGTCTCCTAGCTCATTTTCGTGATGTGCACAGATTCTAACTTGCTTGTTCACTGCTCTTAGGGTGCAGGATGCTGCTCGCAGTCCTCCATACATCGTTGCGGCCATATCTGACGATCATAAAGTGATGCAGGACGCTTAGTGGCTGACAGATGAGACACAGCGACGTGGGACCATCATGATGGCACTGCCTCCGTTCGCGAGCACATAGGTCTTCAATGTCACACTGGCGGGTTCTCTCTCTCCCTTGTGGGCCGACGTCCGTTGCACGCTCCCCCCTTCCGCCTCCCCCCTTTTCTTCTTCCACCTTCTCCTCTCTCTTCGTTCTTTTGGGACCGGTTCCTCATCGTCTGCTGCCAGGCTCAGACGCTTTATTTGACGACCAGGCGCGGGACGACCCTTTTGCTGTTTCAGTATAGCAATTTATCGTGGCCAGTACGTCCGGAACAGTACCAGGAAGAGCCACTTTTTCTATATCCTATCCACATCGCCTTCGTTGATTTCATTCGATCTTCCAAACCTACTCTCTTTTCTTTTCGTGAACGTGCAACCAGATCACCATGTCTTCGGTACAAACTTCGTTCCCATTCCAGAATGGCCAATCTTCCGCTCTCACAGTGCGTATTCCCGGTCAGACACTCGCGCTTGCGATACTGACCTCGATATCATCCGAAACAGGTTGTAGTGGGCTTTGCGATCGTTTCCCTGATAGCAGTGGACTTTGTATGGATGCGGGTGGTATGGGTCGCGCTTAACATGCTGTTCAAACGCGGAAGCATGGCCAAAGTGAACCGCGAACGAGCGATCTTCCATTCGCAGCTTGGAGCATATGTCGCGTCCCTACTTATCAGCAACCTATTGAGCAGCGTTTCCTTCGTTTTGAACGTCCCGTGGGTCCAGCAGAACAGGATTTTCGTTGGTGCGTGATTTAAATTGTCCGTGGGTGTTTCAGTTTTGCTAATGAGAGCTCGACAGGTGGTTTGTGTTCTACGCAGGGTGCGCTTAACGCTTGGTATTGTAGATGTGTTAATTTACAGAGGAAATAGGTGGTATGAGTCAAATTGCCGATGTCGCCACAGCATATTTCACTGCTGCGATCGCCGTGCACACGTTCAATACACTGGTGCTCCGTAATCGCTTGCCATCCTGGTTCTGCGTTGTTGCAACCGCTTTTGGTTGGCTCGCGGCAGGGCTTATGGGTAAGTAACTTCTTGAGGAATCATATGATGTACAAGATCTCACAGTGGTCCTCAGGCATTCTGCCCCCCAAGTTCCCGTTGAGGGAGGGTCCGTTCTATGGACCAGACGGAGCAACATGCGGTATCTCTGAGTACTACCCCACGCTTCAAACAGTTCTCCATCTTGTTCCTGTAAGTACTCTGTCCCAGTTGACTTTTATGTGAGACCATGATATTGATCATGATGCAGATCTTTATTTCTGCTCTTGTGTCCTCTCTGTTCTATTCCCTAGTCTTCTTGATCCTCCGTGGCACTCTGGCTATCCGTGGCGGACTCAAGCTCAATCTTGATCTCGAGGCTCGCCGATCGACCATGTATGACTCCTTTGAGTATCCCAAGTTCATTGCCGCTATTGCCCGCAGCATGCTTTGGTGAGTTCCCGTTTTTGATGTATAGAGTAAGTTACTTATATTACTTCAGGTATCCAGTCGGTCAGTATATTTTAATGTAGGAGCTTACTGCGTACTGATTTCTGTACAGTGTACGTTGCTTTGATGGGTCCCCATCTTATCATCTGCTTGCTGGAAGCCCATGGCACGGAAGTGCCGTTCATCTGGAAGATAGTGTCCATGGCGTGCTCCGCGTTGTTGGGTATGTTTCGAGTAGCCACGCAGAAGCAGGCTCACTGACCTCATCTTATAGGTCTTGCAAACGTGTTGGTGTTCTACAACACAATCAGGATCATGGGGCCTGCATTCAACCGCCCAGGTCAGACAGCATCGGAGAAGTCAGAAAGCTTTGTGTCGCCCCACAAGAATGAGTCGCCTCTTGACGTTACTCCTCCCGCCGCTCCTTTCGCAGCTCCTCGATCATTCCCACCGCCAAGATCTGCGAATAGCACTCCCAGACCATCCCTTGATGCATCGCCTCGTCCGTCTATGAACCATTCTCGTCAGAAGTCGAGCGGCGGTGAGTCCACCCGGCACTTGTTGAATGGGCACGCCCACTCGAACAGCTCAGTGAGCGTTGCGACTATGGCATCGCTCGACAGAGCCATCACTCCCGTTTCGCAGCTTAACGAGATGATCAGCATGCCACCGCCTGCTATGCGGAAGCCGTCCATGCGAACAAACGTGAATGATCGTGCAGATAACGGCTCAGACTCTCTCCCTGCTCCCCGTCGGAAAGAACGGTCCCCAGTGATGCGCCGGCCTACATTGTCCACCATCCCATCTCCAATGGACACCTCACTGTTAAGCGCCGTCCCACTGCAGACTGCGGCACCCTCAGATAGTCAAGAAGCTTCGAAGCGGAACTCGTTCATCAATATGTACGCTTCGCGAACACCTGTTCCTTCGTCGAGCGATGATAGCCAATTCGCACGGCCGGCGATGATGATCAACGACGTCGCCATGCCCATGTTCACCTCCCCACGTTCAGGCAGCACGGTCGGGTACAGCACCGACTCTGACTCTGATGTGCCCCGCAGCGCGTTCGCCGACCGCTCGATACGGCCCAAGCGGTCGTTCCGTAGCGAAGTGCAGGCTCGGCTGAGCATGACGGACGCAGACGTGCCCGAGCGCGGACTCTCGTCGCTCGCATGGGCTACATTGGTCGCCGATGCCGCGACAAGCAACGGCGGCGTGGCAGCAGCAGCGAAGCTCAGGACTGAACGCCGGCGCTCGAAGTCAATGGAGAGCTTGCGGGTGCCATCCTCACTCCAGCCTCGGGCACCGAGTTCGGCATCGTGGCGTAGTGACCGCAGCGAGGTGATTCCTACTCCACGGACGGGAACAGTTTCAAGATGGGATTCAAAAGCCAACTACCGCGAGAGCCCCTCACGGACGCCGGCGTATAGGACTCCCACAGAGGGAGTGAATAGGTCCTCCACGTATCGATAGAAACACCACTCTTGCATGTGTTCGGCTCAGCTAGGTTCTGAGCCAGCACTTCCTTTTTCACGTTCGCGAACATTCGCATTTATTAAAGTAACTTATATTCGCTATTTCTTGCTCTTACCCCGCTTCACACTGTATTGATAATTGTATCAATCTCAATCTCACACAGCATGATGGATGATACAAGCAGTATGCGTGTTTTTCATAAGGAGGACCTTGGAAACAGGCTACACGCCACTTTATGGTCCGGTTCATAGCTCGTGAAATGGATGTGAAAGCAACAAAGCGACTTCAAGCGCAATCCTTCGTTCACAGCCGCTCGTTATACAAGGTTTGTATCTCAGATGTTCATGAGATGCGGTCATGATGTGTTTGTTCTTAGAACAAGCATAGAACGCCTAATGAGTGTATTTGGGTCCCACATCCAATACTTGCTCTATGCTATGGCTGTTGATAGTACGCAAGTATGCGGCCCGTCTATTCGAAGCCCGACATCTATCATATCTCATGTATCTGCAGGCAGTACAAGTGAGCACGACATACAAACGAGAGTGTGACTCACCTTGCANGGGGGGGGGGGGGGGGGGGGGGGGGGGGGGGGGGGGGGGGGGGGGGGGGGGGGGGGGGGGGGGGGGGGGGGGGGGGGGGGGGGGGGGGGGGGGGGGGGGGGGGGAATCCTTGGGACTTGCCCGTCGTGCGTCGATGATGCCAATGTCAGGATAAACTGACAGTGCATGATGGAAGATTCAAAGGACTCGAGACCACAGCTGCTCAGACATGTGTAGCGGGCCTGAGCACGATGCGAGGATGTGTTGACATCACATCTGCATCTCTGCCAATCAGGGCTGCAGACTGTGAACAGCCATTTGCTTCCGTGCAATGATCAATGTATACACACGCAAACTCGTCTGAGCAACCCGAAAGCGTCTTGGCGGTGTAGGATCTTCTGGACGACGTCGAGAGCGACCACCGCGTTTCACGGTAGCTGCAATGAATCTTCTTGTCTTATAGAATGGGAACAGCCATCGCGCTGGTGCTGAGTCCGAGGGAGGGTGAAGTGGCGGGGGCGTCGGACGGAAGGCTGCATCGGGCATTGCTTCCGGATTGGGTTGTTTGAAGTTGTTTGTGCCATCAGTCGCTGTTCCCTGGTCAAGTATCAGGAATCGAGCCTTCGCTGGTGTCCATCTCCTCCGAGACCACCTTTTCCCTCCTCCGCTGTCCCCTCCTTCATATCTCTATCCTTCATTCTGCGTTTGAGGTCCCTCCGTCATGTCTAGAGTGAGCTCTCTGTCCAACTCCCATGCTCTCTCGCGCGCTCTAAACCGCTCTGTCATAGGCCCAGTTCCTGAGAGAATACAAGCTCGTCGTTGTCGGCGGTGGTGGTAAGCGGTCACCCTTCTTCCGCACAGTGACATCGGTCTGGAATAGTCAACAGGTGTCGGAAAGTCCTGTCTGACGATTCAATTCATCCAAAGTCATTTCGTCGAGGAGTACGATCCTACGATTGAAGGTATGTCTCACTTCCTCTTTTTCCGCGCGACACCTCAATGATGTGTCTCCCGGTGGCTCACTGTCTACTATCTTCTAACCACATTCGTCAGACTCGTACCGAAAGCAATGTGTCATTGATGAGGAAGTAGCCCTTCTGGACGTGCTGGACACGGCGGGTCAAGAAGAATATGGGTGAGACGGCTCACACTCCGCTTCTCACCCTGATACTCATCAACTATTACAGTGCCATGCGTGAACAATACATGCGTACTGGCGAAGGTTTCCTGCTCGTGTACTCCATCACATCTCGCAACTCGTTCGAAGAAATCAGCACGTTCTACCAGCAGATTCTGCGGGTGAAGGATATGGATCAGTTCCCTGTGATTATTGTTGCGAACAAGTGTGATTTGGAGTACGAACGTCAGGTTGGCATGAATGGTCAGTACACAATCTTCGGGATGCCGTTTTCATCATACTGAATTGCGCACAGAGGGCCGCGATCTCGCCAAGCACTTCGGGTGCAAGTTCATCGAGACATCTGCCAAGCAACGGATTAACGTGGACGAGGCGTTCACTAACCTCGTTCGGGAAATTAGGAAATACAATAAGGTGTGTTCACAACACCTACCTTATTCAGACCCGTGCTGACATAGACTATCTGCAGGAGCAACAAACTGGTCGCCCGGGCACGCAACCGAGTGGTCCACCCGGAGCGCCTGGAGCTTACAACAGCGCAGGCGGCATGAACGACGAGGGTGCGGGGGGTTGCTGTGGTAGCTGCATCGTGGTTTAACTGGGCTATGCATTCCATTCTCTTCACCGGCCACATATGTCATTGTCTCTTTCTTCGCGTCATCCTTCCTTAGTTGCCTTGTTTTCACACTGTCATCATATCTCTGCTCCTTGCTTTCTTGTTTGTATCGCAGTCTTATTTTATTCGATTTCTTCTCTCTGAATTTTCGCTGCCCCAACTTGACCTCAATGTGTCTATTTCGTTCCTTTGCAGTACACCCCAGGATAGGATAATCTGGAAAATTAACATATCGTACATAGGTCATCACAGCAATATGGTTTCCATGATGTCGATGATATTACATAGATGTGTTCTCCCCTCAAAGCTGTGCATCAAAACACGGGTAATCCGACATGCTTGTCAGGTAAAAGCCGAAGATATATTGCATGCATGATGTGACGCGTACAAGTGGCAGTATCTTTTGCAATATGTACGGCACATAGTATGCAAGGCTGTTTTGTGGAGTCTTGGCCCGGATCGCAAAGTACGCGCACAATTATACGGCGGATCGTTGCCATTGGCTGCCCGCGGTCGGTTCCTTCTCTGTCGGAGCCTTCAGCAAATTACCCTCCAAACGAAACGTGTATCAAAGCCTACCGTTGGTGTTAATTGTTACGTCTTCCTCGTTGACCGCCCGAATACTGTCAATCCCCAGCTCGTACGCGCCTTGCACGCCGCTGTTTCCGCCCAAGATAGATATGCCGATTGTGCGTATCTTTTCGCGGTACATCTTGATCTGGTCCTGTGAAATCTCACCCGAATTGGTTAAGACAAAGTTGTCGAACGAGATCTGTGGTGCGGTCGGGGGCGGTGAGATGCGTGCGGTATGTAGCAGAGATTCAAGACTTACGAAGACATCTTCCCATTTACCGTCTTCGCGGTGGAAGAATAAACGGTGCTGCCAGAGGTCACTTGTTATAGGCCCATCTGTCTGGATGTTAACGTAGAAAGAGTTGTGAGTGCGCGGGTGTCCCTTGGCACGTAAACGGAGTGCTAGAAACTGGTGATTTGACACGTCGTTGAACATCTCTCCAAATAGCGTTGGTCGAGGCTACCCGTTGGACGTCAATAACATAGCTGAACACACGCCTAACACCATGCGCACCTTGTTCCGGAACCCAGCGTACCCCCCTCTCACCTTACCCTCAAATTCATGTCGTACACCGAGCCGCATATCGCCCCAGAACCGCCCAGTAGGCCGCAACGGCGCAAGCGGGTCCTTGCTAGGGTCCTCCGACGCAGTAGACTCGTCGAGGTCAAGATGCACCGTCGACGTCCCGCCGATGTCTGCGTCGCACCCGGTGGCATACTGCGCTATATCCTCCCGGGTATTAAACTTCCAAAGCGTTATGGGTGAGCGCACGGGCGCGTCCGCGCCCGACATGCGAAGAACTGTTACGGCCTTGAGCGATGTCGACACGCGAGAGAGCAGAGGGGCATACTGCGTGAGGTACCGTCTTGCAGCACCCTGCTCGAACGGTCTATATATTGCTTTATTCGTGACATTCTGTAACGCTGCGGTCGTCGAACAAAGCGCAATATGGTGGTGGTTGCGGGCTAAGGCGTGAAAGCGTCGATCGCCCGACGTGAGGAGGCATGACGGCGGGTTTGATGCGCCATCAATATGGCACGTGAGCGTTCGGATTGACGGAGCGCTTGTGCATGTCGAGCTCCATGCTCGGCGCGGCGAGCCATGCCCAACTTCTTGCCGGTTACCCTCTTCAGTGTGTTTCCTCCCATGCGTCTTGGAATTAAACTCGTCGAGTCGAAGTTGGGTCTTGCTTGCTCTAAATGTACACTCCTTTCTCGCGCTCGCTAGGCTTGGCCACCGTCCTCTTCGCAATGTCCGTTGCTAGCCAGCAGAGCTCAACGCCGGCTCGCGCCCTCATCTATTCCGCTACGGCGGATTTCCGACACGACTCCATTCCGACGGCAATTCAGGTGATGAAGGCACAGGGTCCGTCGTACAACATCACTTTTGACCAGACGGAGGATCAGAGTTGGTTCACGGATGAACAGCTGGCGCAGTACGACGCTTTGGTGTTCCTGCAGAACACAGGTGAAGGTAAGTCTAACTCTCAAGAGTGCATATCTAGGACTTTTGTTGACGTTCTTGTGAAGTGCTGGATGAGGCGGGGCAGGCAGCCCTACAGCGATACGTCAATCTTGGCGGGAACTTCGTTGCAATCCATGCCGCGTCCGACTGTCTTCGGAATTCTACTTTCATACAGACAGAGCTCGGTAGGTTAATGTCTCTTTGATTATTGTCACGAGACTAATGTAGCACAGGGGCGCACTTTGACTACCATCCTCAGATAACGAACGCAGTGAGCATGCAACACTGGTAGTCACAATGTTGAACTTAACCTTAACTCAAGACTGTGGACGTAATCGGTCCATCACATCCAAGCACCAGTATGCTTCCAGCGCAGTGGCATGTCTTCGATGAAATGTGCGTGTAGCCACACTCATGTTGGGAACCGACATCTGAAGCCAGACCTCTAGGTATAATTTCAAATCGGACCCTCGTGCTGTCGGGGCAGTCGTAATATTATCAGCGAACGAGTCCAGCTATACAGGTATTTTTACTCGAAGGGTATCTGCATTGCTTTTATCACTTAACACGGTTCCCTTTCAGACCCCGGGCCGCGCCTCTTCAACCAAGGAAGTCCTCACCCCACAGGTATGACTCGCGGTGACATCGGATGATAGATGAAAGTCTTATCAGCCTTCCAGCGTGGTTCCAAGAACATGGCGCTGGTGTGCAAGGCGGTGGCACTGCTGGTCGAAGCTGGTATACCAGCCTTGGTCACACCAACGAGACATGGCAGGTAAGGCCCAGTGATGTCCCGACACCACATGCTGAGGATGCGCGTGATATTCCTTTTGCTAGGACGCACTCTACCAATCGCATGTTATGGGTGGTATCTCTTGGGCCACACAATCTGGCACGACGCGAGCAACCAACGCTAGTGCCCTCGTAGGTTCAGGTTCTAACAGTACCACCGCCACTAGCACTATCAGCACTGGTAGCAGCTCCACTCCCGCAACAGCGTCTACGAGCTCTGTGCCTGTGGAGTCCAACAGTTCACATGCATCCAGGTGAGCCTCTTCGGCGGCGGAAATGCTCGTCGTTGTTGATTTCTGGGATAAGATCATCGCTTTCGGTTTCTATCGCTGTTACGTTGGCGTTGGCGGCGATTGCGCTTTCGCGTATGCTGTAGTGCAAGACGTAAGGTTAGACCGTCTTCGAAGCGTTCTCGAGGTGAGAAGATTTCCGACTTGAGAACTTTCATTTCGCGGGTTGTTGATTAGCACGGGATCATGCAGAGGAAGGTTCGACTATGAACATCATATCAGAGGAGCTTTAACGCCACATACAAAGCCTGAGAGTCTAGCTATCAGGCGGGAAGTGGACCGGCCATACTCAGATTCCTATGCCCTTCGGTATGACTGGCCTAATCGATTATTGAAATGATCATCGACTGTGAGTTATGCTACCGCGGAATGGCGCGTCCGAGCTCGCATTGCTATTGGGTATGGCGTGTTTGATTCAGTCGCATGATGATCTACATCTTCACATCGGAGCCGTATCTTTTGGACTCGAACGTTAAGTCGACAAGTCCTTGACTCATTAGATCCATAACATGGAAAACCATCACACGTGAGTTGAGAATGCGTCCTTCGCTCGCTGCTGTATTACTAGCAGAAGACTTGGGTATCAGATACCTCGCGCTTCTACAATCTGTCTTCTCTATTTGTCACAAGATAGAATGGTACCTCCGTTCCGGCTTAGCCATTAGGGGCTTTAGCGGCACTCCGGTACGTATATATTTTACCTAGCGCAGTTACTCCCGCCTGAACCTTTGCATGCAGGCTACGCAAGTCATTTATTGGTGGTCTCAAGCGGAGCAAGTTTGAAACACTCCGATTACGCAGTGCAGGACACTTTCCATATCTAGGTATCTCATTTTTATCATAGGTTTCTAGACGATGAGCCTACACGTAATCGTCAAACGTTTGGGAGCGATTGCGGCCCTTCTAGAAATCCTCCTGAGTACGGCCGTACTTCTGGGATCTCCGGTCGTGCCCTCCTGATAAGAGGCCACTTTACGCGACCCACACTCTGTCTTCGTCCCGTTCTTCCCTCAACATGACAGTCTTTGAGCTCAATGACGAAGGTTCGAACTTGACGGACCCCTTGTTGCCTGAGGGTAAGAAGGCCAAAAAGGTCACACCTCTCCCCAAACTACAGATAGGAATCTTGTTGTTCTTCCAACTTGCCGAACCGATCACTTCGCAATGTATCTATCCCTTCATCAACCAGGTGGCTTCCTCTCTCCCCTTGGAGATGTCGCTGTTGACAACCTCCCGTAGCTTGTTAGCGAGCTTGACATTACCGGAGGAGACGAGAGAAAAGTTGGGTATTATGCTGGTCTCATAGTACGTCACCGACATACTTGTGCGAAGTGCTGCTGATGATCGTGGGTACACCAGGAATCTCTCTTTTACGCCACAGAAGCCCTTTTTGTACTTCAATGGAGCCGCATATCCGACCATATTGGACGAAAGCCAGTATTACTGACTGGCGTCGCTGGCCTGACTGTTTCCATGCTTTGCTTTGGGCTCTCAAGAACGTTCATTGGTCTAGTCATCAGGTTCGTGTTGATGCCTCCGTTTATGATTACAGGAAGACGTTCAACTCCATGATAGTCGGTGTCTTGTCGGTATGCTGAATGGCAACATTGGCGTGATCAAGTGCATGATGACAGGTGAGCTCCAAAGATCATTCTTACCTTACCCTTGCTCACCTGATCCTCGATGACAGAGTTGACCGATTCCACGAATATGGCCCAGGGATTCGCAATGATGCCTGTTATGTGGTCTATCGGCGGCACAGTAGGGTGAGCTGAGGAGTCTGGTTGGTTTCTATATTTTCACTGACGAGCGCGCGTTTGCCAAAGGCCTTTCCTCGGAGGTGTGCTCTCAAAACCCCATGACCGTTGGCCTTACCTCTTTGCTTCGGAATTCTGGATCAAGTATCCGTACTTCCTCCCTTGTGCGGCCTCGGCATGCTTCTCGGCCTCTGTCTTTTTCATTACTCTATTCCTATTGGAAGAGGTGAGTCGCGTATGCGCATAGTCATGAGGGGTACCAATAAAACAACTTTCCTAGACTGTGAAGAAGACTCCCAAAAAAACTGTTGGCATCGACCTCGAGAATCCCGCAAACGCGCCAGTTGACGCCCCTCTGCCTACGCGCGCGCTATTGACATGGCCTGTAATGCTCTCCGTGGCGAACTACGCGCTTCTATCACTTCTAGACATCGCGTACCGTGCCATCCAGCCGCTCTTCTATTCAACACCCATAGAGCTGGGTGGTCTAGGTCAAACCCCGGCGCGTATAGGCATCCTCCTCGCCTTGTTTGGTATCATGAATGGAACCGTCCAAGCTCTCTATTTCCCCACGCTTATCGAACGCTGGGGACCAAAACGTGTCTTCATGACTGGTATGGCGATGTTCAGCGCGCTTTTCGTTCTATATCCAGTGATAAATAGCATTGCGAGGGAGAGTGGGATGACCCCGACTGTCTGGGTGTTAGCTATAACACAACTGATCATCTGCATAATGTGCGACATGGCATATGGTACTTACTGTTCTTCCCTCATCCACTTATATGAAGCTCACCCTTTGTCACAGGATCTATCTTCATGTTCGTTGCCGCTGCAGCACCAAATAGGAGATCGCTTGGTGGTACGAACGGACTGGCACAGGTGGCCGCCTCTGTGGTCCGCGCCATTGGACCTGCGATGTCCACCTCCTTATTCGCAGCATCAGTTGAGCATAATTGGTTGGGTGGGCACGCAGTATACCTCATCATGGTAATCTTGACGTTGCTTTCGCTCGTGGTGGGGAATTGGCTACCGAATGAATTGTGGGATAAGGCTACCAGATGATTTCTGTGTTAGAACATACCTCGATATAATGTATACTACCTCTGACTGTGTTGTTTCGTTAGCTGTTGCTTCTTGGATAGGATCAATGTGGAACTTGTAAAAATGTATGCACTGCTTGCTGTCTCTACCCTCGCTCGGCATTTTTCTGCAACTACAGCAACTGCCTAAACAGGGTGTTCGGAATATGCCGACGGCTTTCGCGCGGTAGGCGTTTCATACATTGCACCCAAGAACCAGCACGAACCACAAGGCGTTGTTTAGCTTCTCGCTCAATGCACGGATACGAACACCTTCTCGAAAGGCCACACGCCAGTATTTTGCAAGATTTAATAACTTTTACCCGTAAACCTCCGTATAGTGAGCGGCTTTCTATTGATATGAGTCAACGCGCTTTCCATCGTCCCATTCAACGAGTTAACGATAGGATACCGCTCGCGACTCTTCAGGTGAGCAAGATTTCCTAACATTTATTGATAAATCTCAGACATATGCACGTAGGTTGTTTTGAAACACACACTCAGTTGAACTTCCGCGGGCAATCGGATATTTCGTGTGGTAGCGATGACCATAACAGGTACACTATAGTCCACGCAATATCTCGACAATCAAAAACGCAAAAAATCCTTACTGGAGTTGTCATACAACTGCCTATTATGCTTTCCCTCTTCCCTGCATGTGGTGGATTTTACATCCGAGTCATGACACCGCACGTCGACTGTCGGTCTCTCTGCCTCTCGTCTACGACATCACGGACCTAATTTTGGATTTCTTGGCTCGCCAGTTCCTTGATGCGCGATGTCGCTAGAAGAATGGCCGGTATAAGACGGTCAGGTCTGTCCCTAGGTATTCGGAGTACGCATATGTCCGTGCCCTTTTGACATACAATGTCTTCGTCAGGCTGCTCAGTTGAAAGACATAGTTCATACCGCTGCACTTCCGATGCGGTATTCTGCGGTGAGCGTGCAGTTTACGTCCCTTCGACGAGCAATCTGCTTATGGGATGAGTGTTGCGTTAGTCGTGATATGCGTCCAGTTGGAGTCACCGAGCGCTGTCATTCCGGAACACATTATTCGAAATAAGCCCTCGTTGGATTTTGCTACAGATATAAAAGAGGTATTTGAGAGGCAACGACCAGAGGATTAGCGAACAAGCATCCCCCAAGAATATCTATCTCCTCTCGCTGCTACTTCACCTGATATGCAACTTCGTGCTTCCTTCATCCAGCTCGCCGCGCTGTTGTTCACTACAGGTAGGTTACCCAATATTCAATATTTCTGCTGAAACTTTTGATTTGAGACTCATCCGTCTGCTCCACTAGTTTCGGCTTTCACATACGAAAGGCTGGACAAGAATAATGCGGTACTCCTTGTCGTCGATCTTCAAGAAGGATTATACCAGGTTGCTCGCGACATGCCCGCCGTCGTCATGAAGAATAATATCCTAGCACACGCCGAGCTCGGGAAGCTGTTTGACCTACCCACAATTCTCACGTCGTCGTCAGACACAGGTGAAATTACTGCATGTATAAACAGCATAGCTCGCTGACATTCTGCATCTGCGCAGGCCCCAACGGACCGATGACCGACGAGGTGCTAGGGTTACATCCCAATGCAACTTTTATTCGCCGTCAGGGTGAAGTGGACGCTTGGGACAACGCAGACTTTAAGGCAGCGGTCCAAGCCACGGGTAAAAAGCAGGTCATCCTGGGTGGCATCACCACCGATGTAAGTCCTCATGCAAGGAATGACATCTCTCTAGGCTCATGGATTTATTTGTGGCTAGGTCTGCACCGCGTTTCTGGCGTTGTCGCTTCGTCAAGATGGTTACAGTGTATTCGCGAACAGCGACGCGTCGGGCACATTCGATGTGAAGACTGCAAATGATGCCAACGATCGCATGCGTGCCGCTGGCGTACAAGTGCTCTCTATGTTTGCGGTTGCAATGGAGCTTATGAGGGATTGGAGAGACACACCGGGTGCGCCGGAGGTGCTGCCGTTCCTAGACAAGTAAGTGATTGAACCCTACAGCCGCTTGCTCAGATTGGTGACGTTCCCGCACAGGTACCTGCCGGAATATGGCATGCTTGCCAGAGCTCACGATGCTGCAATCCGCAACGGCACTCTTTCAGGATTGGTAGAGCAACCGACCATTTAAACATACTGTCAGTAGACAAGACTGTCCAACGATCAACAGGCACATCATACATGTCTGTCGGAACCTGTAGATCCTTGGCACATATTCACTGAAATAATTGTTGTCGCAATCGAGTCGAACGCGAATAGGCCCTTAGCCTGAGTTAAGCTTAGGACATTTTTCAAGCATATTGCCTGTACACGTGAGATTGTCATGATGAGCTTGGACGGATGTTGCAGACGTCGCGTCTAATGGTAAATGGCCCATCTTCATGATCGTACAACAACTGTTCGAGGCCCATTGGCAGCGGTCAGTCTCACGATGTTGGTAGCAGACAGAGCCTTTGTGTTGATTGGGTACTGTCGTTAGTTCTTGTTATGTCCACATCATGTTGCTTCATCAGTTTCGAGCATGTGGACACAAAACTTAATCTAGGCAGCGGTGCAGAAACATGTAAGGAAGAAGATCCGGAGATGGCTTGAATGTGCCTCCTGCACAATGAGGCAGATATTTTCGCAGTTGGGCTTACGTTCCCCAGTAGTTGAAGCTATCAAGTTGGTTGTAATACCTATGCATGGTCTGCGTATCTCACACTCATTTCATTTTGTGGTTCTGTGGTTCGTAGCAGTGCCGTGCTGTGCCGATCTGATCGTTCCGCCACATCTAGCAAGTATTTCGTACCCCGATAAAAGGAATTGATGACGTAAATAGCAACTTTAACTTGCTTTCGAAAACAGCCTGATTCCCACGGGGTGTTTAGACCTGAACGTCGAGCTCAACAAGCGACGGCGTTCACAGGTTCACCCTGACTGCCAACAACTTAGCCAAGTAGCACCTCCTACTTGTAATTATTAAAATTCTAGGCAGGATAATAATGCGTTGTATGTTCTCCATTGCTCTATGTTTGCCGCTTTTCTGACATTGAGACACCCATGTCTGTCAGAGATACTGCTTTCCCACTGATCATCAATCATTTTGCAGCCTCCTCACTCCTTTAGTAACTCATTAATGGCGACATCCAACCCCTCGTCTCGCATGCATCGTCTCGGTCTCTTCACCTCCAAGGCTGGCCCGTCTAAGCCAGGTCCACCCTCGCCGCTTTCTAGAGATGGAGGAGACGGAGACGAAGACGAAGACTGGTACATTCCATACAACGGGCCGTATGAACAGCAACCTGGCCAAAGGGAAGAGAGCCGTGGTAGCTGGGGTGAGCTCCTCAATGGATGGTTGTCAGACGAGGACTCGGGTGGCAAGCAGCGCACATTTGGTCGCGACGGAAGGAGCTCACAAGCTGCCAGTGCGCCGGAAGACAGGACACGAAGTCGCGTAGTTTCGAACTCAACCCGACATACACAGTCTACAACCGGCCGTGCGCCGCATTTACGCTCTGATCCGCAACCCCGTGTGCCGACAATGTCGTTCATCAACCTTGACCAGGCTGGGGGAGTAGGCCAATCGCCTATGCCCCCGGAACGCGCATCAAATCAGCCGCACGACCCTCCCACATCTTCCCAGCCTGCGCAACCCCCGCTTTCACTCTCGAAACGCGCAAGTCTAGCGAGTATCTTTACCTTCGGTCGCAAGAGCCTACGCATGTCTGTGTCTATGGAAAACTTTAGCCATCCATTCAAGCGAGACCGTTCTAATACTGACGGCGCCCCACCGCCTCCTCCTGTTCCTCCCACAACTCGCAGGGGCAGGGCTCGCGCCTATACCACCAACACACAGCAAGCCGAGCGTGTCTCGGACGTAGACGAATATTACAATTCGTATTACTCCACCCTCCTGAATACCCCGGGGAACGAAGGAGGCCGCGGTCCGGCTGATGGGGGGTCTGCTTTACGCTCTCATCCTTACGCTTACCCATTCCCTGAGACCGCTGCACCCGAACCACACAGTGCACCTGCTGCTCTTGACAAGGGCAAGGGCAGACTTCTTCATACACCTAAAATTTCCTTCAACTTACTCGACCCTCGCGGCGCGTCAAAGGATATCCCGGCGTATTTGAAACCCTCTCCTCGAAGCTCGCTACTCAAAGCGAGTGTCTCGACTCCCAACCTGAGAAACATCCCCAAGGGCAAGCAACGATGGTGGGCGGCAGAGTCATGGTGCGACGCTATCATACTGCCACGACCGCGTTTTGCGTTGAGGTTCGTTGATCCATCCGGCAGCGGTCGGATTGTAAGCCCCCCGCCAAGTCCTATCATGTTTCCTTCTCAGACGCCCACCATGCAACGACGGCCGGAACCTCCAGAGTCTAAATCACCCCAGAAGGTTAGGTCCATGGGAAATCTGATAGGTTCACCTTCATCGCCACGTGAAAAACCTGAAGACATCCCACCAGCTGCAGAATCAAGCACACGCAAAGCACTTCGACCGAAGAGTTTTGCGTGGGACGACCTTGCGCTGCCTAGTCCTGTACCTTCATTAGCGAAGTATGTGTCAAATTCTTTGACGCTAAGAATTATATCGTATTTAGTGCTGTTCTGTTTATTTCCCTTTCGCTTCTCTCGACTAAGACGTGTTCCAGAATGCTGATGTCAACTACATGTATAGGGTCCTGGAAGAAGGCAGACAACTGGAAGACCAGCGTAAGCATTGGCAAACAAAGGCCTCAAACTCGTTCCTGGACAAGCGAGCTGGAACGATGTCGCGCGCGCGCTCCAAATCCATTGGAGCTTCTCAGTCAAGATCTCGGGGACACAGCAAGGACCCTGAAAGCGCGTTTGAACGCCTTGCCGAACGCACACTCTTGGGAGCTCAGATGAGACCTCCAACTATCCATGTTCGTGGGCCCTCCGTTTCGAAGAGCCGCGAGCAGAGCCAGACACAAACTCAGACGCATACAGGGACTGTGCAAGGTACTGTACCGTCCACATCGTCGAATCACCTCTTTTCACGAACCGGCTCGCGTGCACGTTCACATGCGCATTCTAACTCTCTGGGCAACTCGCTGTCCTGGAAATCGTCGTCGAATGAATCAGGCGGTGGACATTCACGCAGTCAATCCATGGGCAAGTCTGCGCTGAAGCTGGTCGTGACCACTGCGACGAGTGCAGCGGTGTTGTGCGGTCTATCAAGCAATCCAAGTGACAAAGGTTCGCTGTCATCGCCATTAGATGAAAAGGGATCGGATTCACGGGGCCTAGAGAGCGGGGCCGTTCACACCAGGGAACAGGCACAGTCTGGTGTGAACGCTTCGGGTAACGGAAATGTCATCGTCATCTCACCGACTTCTGCCTCCGCTGCACTCGCAATGGTCAGCCGTGAGGGGATGTCTTCTGTGTCTCCCACCCCTTCTGCTCTTTCAGGCTCCGCGGAAGTCGGTCTCGCGTTCTCGTCGCCATCCGAGGATCATTCCCGGCAACAGGGCAAGGAGCCGATACGGTTCCCGGGGCATCCTTATGCCCGAGGTTTTGGAAACAACCTAACCTCCGCTGCAACTGGAGCCGGATACCTGAGTCCCCCTGGCCAAGAACAGGCTATCAACGCGCACAGGCAACCTGTTCTTATACACCCATATTCCCAACCCGGCCACCCTTACGCGTCCCCTAGTCACCCTACACCTAACATGCATAATCATCCACAGAACGTCACTATACCCCCCAATATGAACACCACAAACCCGAATACCAACCTCTACGCAGAACTATCTCCCGGTCACGTCCGAGAGTTTGCACCGGAGCAAATACGATATTCTCCCGACATGCCTAACCCGCCTGTTGTAGTACGTCCCCTACCGCCGCCGCCGCCGCCACCAGCAACGACTCTTACCGCCTCTGGACATCCCTACGGACCCTCTTCAAAGCGTACCAGCGAGCTTGGGTTCGGTGAGGCCCTGATGCATACAATGCGCAGAGCAAGTGTGGACAGCGGACTCGGTACGAGTGAATCTGGCGGGCTTGCGCGTGGAATTGATTGGGAGCGTCCTACAATAGATATCTCTGCCGACAACGACATGGACGACATCGTTCGGATACACCAAGCGCCTCAGTCTACCCAAGACAACGACTACTTTGCGGCTCGCGGCCGCTCAATGCAGCGCCGACCGTCAGATGAGAACGAGACCACGGCTTCATCACCGTTGGAGAATGTGAACCCTCCTCTATTCAGGCGGACTACGTCTGGTCTCTCTGCAGGTCGCCTTTCGTCGAAGTCGATGCTGAATTCCTCTGGATCCTCACCTGGTATGGTCTCCCATGACTCCTCTCCTCCATTGTCTCCTCGCCCCATCAACACCCATGAGGATCTGGATAGGTTCCGTGACCTATTCTACAAACCACCAGATAGAAGCGATACCACATCTGATGACTTCGGGAGGCAAGTCATGGATTCTCGTCGACCCAGCGGCAGCATACCCGTCGACGTGAGCTCACAGAGCGCAAGGAGCGCGCTTACGAGAAGTGGACTGTCCGACTTGGCTCGCCAGTTGAGCGAGGATTTAGAAGAACTTAGGCAAGAGCGTGGTTCAGGGTTCTCGGACGACTCGCAGAGGTGGGGCACGCGATTCGCAGGGCTTCGGGGTATACGACCGGAGGATATGGAAGACCCTAACGTTGTCCTTGCCCATCTTACCTCCACTACCGACTCTCCGAATGCCTACCATTCCCCGCTTCGCCTGCCTATCGACACCTCTTTTGTCAGCCCCGCGACCAACATACCTGAAGACATCGAGTCTTCTCGGGCATCTAGCATCTTAGAGTTGACCTCTATCCCTGACCACTTGAATGGTAAGTCTACTCGAGAATTTTCGCGTTTCGGCAGATGACTGACTTGACTCTATTAGAACTTGTCCGAATGGGAGAAGTGGAAGCCGTTTCCACGCCACCCATTGTCTCTAGTCCCCACCGGGCCTCCACTCAGCTGTCGGTGTACGATGATGACCCAGCTGAATACAGATCTTTCAGCGGTAATTTGGGCCCGCCGCGCGTGGTGTCTCAACACTCCACATTGTTAACCCCACGTTCCCCCAATACCCGGTCGAGCTACATGACGACGAACACTGACACATCCCGCATGTCTGGACTTTCCGATTTCCCAGCGCCACCCTCTCAAGTGATACCTATTGCAACTTCATCGGGAAATACACTCAACGTGCCTCCTCGCCTGGTGCGCGAGATCAGCTACGGTACATTTGGCAGACAGACCGACGATGAACATAGCATCGTCGGAGAAGCTCTGTAATCAAATTTTGCTTTTGTATAAGGCGCTGTCCATATTCTGCATTATTGTCGCGTTACTGACCCTTGGAATTCCCTTGCACTATCCCCAGTCTCTTCGTGCAGTTCTGCACACCGCAATAGTTGAACATATTCTTATAATTAAGTATTGCTACATTCGTTTGACCTTGCAATCATGATTCGATAACAAAACTACGAAGAGAGCAAGAAATTGAGATCAGGGGTTACAAAACAGTCAACGTTGGGAATTGAATGTGAGAGGGTATCATCCAGGGTGCTTCACTCGTCATATTGAGTCAGCTGGGTGGACGTAAATCAGCCCGCGATACGTGATAAGACGCAAGATAACTTACATCGAGAGTCAAGGTACGCGAACTATTGACTTCCTGGTCACGGTAGATGCCCACCAGGGAGTTGCTTCGCTCGTACAGTGAGCCTTTGAGGCTGATTACGATGAACTGGAAGGAATCCGATGCGTGCGAACGAATGTAATTGGCGATCTTTGCAACGTTGGTATTGTCGAGCGCCGCATCAACTTCATCTAGAACGAAGAATGGGGAAGGCTGGTAACTGAACGATACTTCAATGCATGATTCTAGAAATCCAGCTGATCAACTGACCTGTGGATAGCGAACAGTAGGGCCAGTGCCGCAATCGTCTTTTCTCCTCCAGATAGCTGTTCCATGTCTCTGAATCGCTTCATAGGGGGCATGGCATGGTACTTGATACCGGCATTGTATGGTTCCTGTACCATAAGGGGTCAGCGTTTCGTCAGTGCTGAAAATTGAAGTCATACCTCGCTATCTTCGAGACTCAGGTAAGCAACGCCACCCATAGGTGCGGCCTTCCCTTTGGTGAGATCCTTATAGACTTGATCAATTCGTTCGGAGATGTGATTGTAAGCCTTGTTGAATAATTCGCATCTGGTGCGCGTGTGAATGAGCTAAGAGTCTGTAGGAGCTAGATATTTGCCACTGACCGGCGTTTCTTGACGTCGTTGAATTGATCCCGTGCGGTCTTCGATTCTTTACGAGCCTTGTCTGCCTCCTTCTCCGTTTCCAGCAATTTGGACTCGACATCATCTAACCTATGATTTCACATGTTATAAGGGTATGAGTAAAGTCAAGGATAGATAGACTCACTTGTCCATAGCCTTCATGTTTGGGGCCATGCGCTCAATATCTGCATTGATTTTGGCAACCTTGGAATCGAGCTCTGCGATTACATCTACTCCTTCCTAAAGGGATGTCAGCAATCCATCATTTTGTAGCCGGCGACAAAGCTGACCTCAAAATCTTCGTCGTCAAGACTTGAAAAGTCAACCTCGATTCCGTAGTCAGGAACTCTCTTTGCTCGCTGAGTGCCTTCTTCGTCTTCATCCACGTCCATGGCCACTTCATCCCGCAAGTTCTTCAACAGGTGTCAAAGCCCGGTATCAACCAAGAACATATATCTACTCACCTCTTCCATGGGTACATTTCGCAAGTTACCAGCCAGGAGGGGCAACTCAACCTCTTCGAGTCTGCACTTTCGATATATTCCTGATCTTTCGAGGCCGAGCTTCTCGATCTCATCGTTCTATGTCGCAAGAACGATGTCGCGGTCAATATCAGGCTCAGCATCTCAGTGCGAGGTACTTACTTTGACAGCGATATCTTTGAGTACCTGATCGAGAGCTTTCGCAGCTTTAGCAGTCTTTTTCTTGGCTTGCTCGACTACTTTGCTCTTTTCATCGAGATCCTCTTGTAGACCTCTGAGCTCCTCGTGTTGTTCAGCAATCGCCTGTTCTTCCTCCTCCAACTCTTCTAACAGGGCGGCTTTCTTGTTCTCACAAGTTTCCAGATTGGCCTCCTCAGCAGCGATTGTTGTCTGCAGATTGACCAACCTCTCCTCAGTAGTCTTGAGTTGCTCTTTCTCGAACTCGGACCTGTTTTCCACGTTCTCCACTGTTGATCGACAAGATGAAAAAGGACGTACTGGTGAGTCAGGCGCGCGATCTGAGTGTCAAACTGCAACCTTGCAGCACTTTCTTCCTGAGCTACCTTCAGCTGGCGTTCCTCGAACTCCCGGATGTCGGGGACACCGATCTCGTGGCAGAATTGACCAAACACTTCGTCGTCAGCCTCATTGATGACAGATTGTAGGGCATCGATCCGCTCTTGCAGCGTGTTATGGGCGGATTGAGCCTGTCCGCGTATATGAGTATGAGGTAGTACACTCGTGCGGATTGACTGAACTCGCCTGTCGCAATTCAGGGTCTAGACGTCTTCGTTCTTGATCGACGTGCTTGATCTCATCCTTGATTCCAGTAAGGCGCAGCTTGCATGCACTCTGATGTGGACGTAATCAGCGGCGTCACGACATCCTCAAGAGAAGAAGGCCTACAAGATCGTCTCTGGCAACAGTGAGGGCTGGTTCCAGCCTCGTGATCTCAGAAAGGAGGCCATCGTCTGCCTTACCGCGGGGTTTAGACTTATTCAGCTCTCGAAGGTCCGCCAGGAGTTTGTCTCGGACACGCTGCAGACCTGTAGAGCTTCATGTGGAACCGATCTCGTCAATACGGTTTGTAGGGCCTACCTTGCACGTCCTTTTCCTCCCACTTTTTCCCGTTACTGCGCGAACTCCGTCCTCCTGTCATGAGACCACTTTTATGGATGATCGTACCCTCTAGTGTGACGGCTTTATATAGAAAGTAGCGCTTCAGATACCGTCGAAACAATCACGAAGGTAACTGACCTTTGACTTCCTGGCCTTTTTCAAAGCAGACGGTTCGTGCGATTTCGGTTGTGTCACAGACGAGAGCGTTACCGCAAGCATGGTGGATGGCGCGTTCAACGGCTGGGTCGTATTCGATGACATCGACAGCCAATCGCGCGCCTTTGGCGAAAGAACGGAACTTGTCGTTTATTGGCTTGGCTTGTATCGTATCCAGAGGAATGAAAGTAGCTTGACCTGCTCGTTGGTTGCGCATATACTATCAAAAGGTTGCCACAAGATTGAGGCGATTAGAGCATTCAGCGATATAACGGAGCTAACACTTTACCTCTATGCAATCAATGGCCGTCTTCTCTTCATCAACCACGACGGCGTCTATATTTCGGCCTAACACAGTCGATACCGCTAACTCGTACTTTCGTTGAGTGGGCTTGCAGAGATCAACAACCCGCCCTCGGACGCCTAAGTCATCATGGAGTCAGCAACTGCCGTGCATACAAGCAGCGATATATACATACCTGGGAAGATTCGCTGCAGACTCGACAAGGTCTCCTTCAGTTTGGCTTCCCTCTCTGACTCTTTCTGGTCAACACCAGCTTGTAGAAGCTTGTTGTGTACGTCAAGGAGCTTCTCATTGATTTCGGTCTCAAGCTGGCTGCAGAGGTCATCGTATGCAGAGCTGGACAGACATCAAGATGATCAATACATACGTTATCCTTGTGCGCTCAGCTTGCTGATTGTCCAGTTCTTGTCTAGCCTTCGTCAAATCCTCATTCAGCTGCTTGACCTTCTCTTCGAGCTATAAAAAAGAAGTGGCATCTGTAAGCATATTATCTGAATATACCATGCCATATGTCCTACCTCAGCGCGCCTTGCTCTCTGTGCGGCTTCATCTTCACTTAACTTCGTCTTTTTCGCTGAAAGTTGTTCAGCTTTGTCCTGTAGTTGTTCGAGAGTACGTGTAGAGGTCTTGAAGTCTCGCCGAAGGGTCTCTAGCGACTGGCGTTCTGGCACGGCGAGGATGGCGGCCTGAGCTTTCCTGAAGGGACCGGCGTCGGACAAGTTCAGTCAATGGAATCATGACAGTAACTTACAGTCTGCGATATTCTTCGAGATGTTCCTCGCTGACGGCGAGATTCCCGCGGCTTGCTATTCTCTGTGCCTCTATCAGACAGAGTCAGACACTGTCACGCTAGCTCCTTGTGCAAAGCTGATGCGAAATGTATCCGCAGGCACATACCTTGGGCCTCGTCCGCTGCTCTCTTCACGAAATCCAAATCCTGCTCTAACTTGTTCAACTTGGTACGTTGCTTCTCTGCATCTTTCGTGACTTGATCGGCTATCTTGCGAGCATTGTCCCTTTTGCGAGCCGAATGCGCTATTTGCGCTTCTACTTGCACAAGTTCCGGCCTCTATGGTCCATGACGGCAATTAGAGACAGAACAACATAAGTAGCCAGTGAGTCAGCTGCAATTTCTCACCTTCGCCTCCAAAGCTTTCTCTGCCCTCTTGACTCTCTTCTCCTCCTTCATGACAGCTGTCCTAGCCTTCGCCTGTTCGGAGCGTGCCTTTTCCAGCTCGCTTTCGCATTTCTGTTGTTCTGAGCGCAATCCGACTAATTGCTTGTTAGACTCCCTAATGGCAGACGCATGGTCAGATAATGAAGACTGGATGTTGTGCAGTTTGTGGAGAATTCGCGTCAAAATGAGAATGTCCTGCAACCGTATGTAAGTATAAGGGAGCGAGCACGTAAAATACGATACGCACTCTCTCCTGGCACATTGCTTCGAACCTCTCCGCCTCCCCTTTCTGCTCTTTATACTGTTTGATCTCACCCGCGATACCTCTTCGTTTAGTGAAATTGAAGGTCGCGTTCTCCGTCGCGCGCTCCTGAGCCGCTTTAGCTTGTTCATATTCTGGAGCAAGTTCTAGACTGCCGCTAATTTGATCCACTAGACGCGACAATTCCTTTGGCGACTGAGAGGCTACCGCCTCGACGTCCCCTTGGAAAACGAGGAAGTTCTTAGCTTTGACCAGGATGTTGAGTCCAATAAGCGCGTTATTATAGGCAGAATACGAGACGACACGGTTATTCAGCTTGTACTCAGACGCGCCTGTGGTGGATATACTGCCAAAGAGACGAATGAGCGCGACATCAACTCAGAAGGGAACAGTTACTCACGTTCGCTGAAACTTCCACTCCTTCTTGTCTTTATCTTCAATAACAGCCAGAACCCAGGCTTTCTTCGCGGTCCCTTCTCCCTCTCCTTCTTCGTCCTCATCCTCCTGCATGGCTTCAGATCCCTGCGCCGACGCATCCTTCGCGAGACGCCGGCCTCGGTACACGAGATCTTTCAACTGACTGCTTCGAAGCTGGGCACTCTTCACGCCCAAAACAAAGGATATCGCATCCATGAGATTCGATTTTCCCGCGCCATTTGGACCGATGACGGACGAGAAGTTGTGAAATGGCCCAATCGTTTGGTGGCCCCTGCAGAGGCGGTTTAGAAACGTTCACATCGAGCTGCACGGTTTGCACACCTATATGATTTGAAGTCGCATACTTCAATGCGCACCAGAGGCATTCTGCCTAATCAGAGACGATATGTGCAGAACTATATCGATTGACCTAGTAAGTACCAGGTCGCGGTTATGGAAGGACTTGTATGTCTGAGACGCAAAACAGCGAGCACAATTGCCATAAAGTGATCGGGGTCTTCTTGTGATTCAAGGTCACAGGGTCACGTGAATGGCACGAGCGCGTTTTGACGCGTCTGTGGCTGAGCCGCCGCTTGCTGGGAGACTATCTTTTAATCGACGAAACAGATCGTTGACTAGTCGACCGTTTATGTTGCGCAAGAACTGAACGTATAATGATCGATAATATTCCTCATCTATTGGCAACCTTTACTGAAGTGACGTGAAGGAGATTTCTGCATGCGTCTGTCGTGCTTCCGACATGAGTAGAGTCATCTGGCTGGGATGATTGTGCTTGTTAACTTGAATGGTGACCGTACTGCATCGCAGAACATCGATATTGGACAGAATCTACCCTGAAACCGTTCATCCTTGTTGTTACGCGCTTACCAGGGCGCGGAATCGTTTCAAGGTCGTGGAGATCTATATCTTGTCTGTACACTTGTACACCTACGCGCCCGGCGGGATGCCAATTCGGCGTATGTCCAGCCGAAGTGAGGAATGGTTGTTGGATGATACTGGTGATTCTTAATTGTGCCTAGTGAAGTTTACACACAGCCACAGCTCTACTTAAGAGGGACTCAGGCGCATCACACAGTTTTCCGCTGCCGAAGGTGGCTGATGACATGATGTAATCTTAGCCTTCAAATGTACCTATATGGTTACAGCGATGCAGCTGTGCAGTAAGATACCAGGGACGAGCACATTAGCTGCTCGGGGGTCTGCTTAGGTGGATTCGTCTGAGGCTCGACCGCAGTGGTTTGCGGCACCAGCAAGTAACCTGGATTCTGGTGATTCTGAAAGCTACTTAGGAGCGCGGACACCAGAGCAATTGACAATTGCGGTTTTTCATTCTGAAACAGTAGCTTGCGCCACGTCAGGACAGCTGTGTCGAGGTACAGTTCGATGCGTCTGCTACGGCGGATGCGCAAAAATCTTGACAGTGTCACGGTAGATAATATCATGTAGCCACACTCTGCCGCATATGGCCGACTCCCGTCGATGCACACAAAATACATGTGGGCTTACAGAAAGCTCCCTCGGTCAAAGAGCCTATTCCCCGTATCGCCAGGCCACTGGGACGCATACCGTGAACTTCGTTCACCGCATGTGCCCGGCATCTATCAGTAAGAACTTCGTAGAGGCGCACGAGGGAACCGAGGTTACAGCATTGCTGGATATCATCTTGATCGAGGTGGATAAGAGGAGCGCGTGTGCCAGTGACCAGCACCCCGTAGGAAATGTCTTCTACTAATTTGAAGACGAGACAAGAGGGTGTGAACGATATGCACGCGACTTCCATGTACATCCAGCGTGATCTTGTTGGAGTTTCACTTGCACGCCTTGGAGGGACACATCAGGATGATTCGACCTGCGGACTCTCGTGCCCTCCATATGTAATGCGCTTTTCAGTGCCCGCCGCCCGACCCGTAGCACAACTCCTGATCCGATTGTCTCGCCGTATACTTATAGGAAGGTCATGACACACGAGGATACTGAACACGCAGAAGACGCACCGGAAAAACACCTTTCACATTCTCCAAGGTCCTTGCTCCGTACAGCTGATACTAACTAAGCGATGAGATGGAGGGAAGAGACAGTAATCTGAGCCGATATGTATCAGATGTTGTGTTCCACCGATTCCCGCGAAGGCCGAAGTGCTGTTGTTGATATGTACGGATGGTCCCAAGCTCTCCGTGCGGGTGTCAAGCTGGCATAGACTAGACGTGGTTGCTCAGAGCCCGACGACACAACTTTGGACGGAGAAGGACATACCGCCACGGTGTGTATCGGAGGCTTTAAAAGGCATCTCTTCGGTTTGCTCAACGCAAATCAAGATCCCTAGTCGAACGGGGCGTAATATCAAGATACGAAGTAGGGGCGTGAAGCACAGCACCTCGAGTCTCAGGCACGATGAGGCGCGCGCAGAAGTCACTGTCCTTGCTGTGCGGTGACCACTTCCTGCAGGGGTAGGGCACAGCCTCGCGAAGCATCACATAGGCTACGAACCACATAGAACGAGAGGAAAGGCGGCAGACGCTGCAAAGTTTACATAGTTATCGTTCTTACGATCTAGCGAGGACGCTCTTCAACCTTCATTATCGCTGTTGTCGACAATCCAAATGCAGGTGGCGTATAATCTTTCCGTCGTGGTGTTAAAAATTCCCAGGCTTCACAAATGCGATTTCAATCGGCAAGCCTTGCGTTGTTTGTGCAGCCAAAAGCACCGCGACTGTCGTGCTGCAGAGGCATGGTGATTGTTGAAATGCGTGTGCTGATATCCGAGGGGTTCTAGCATCACCTACGAAGTTGAGCACCGTCTCGAAGGAGAGCGGGTGAGGTAATCCTGAAATAAAAAACAGAACACTCAAATTGTCATGGAACACAAGGGCAGACGTAACGGACGAGAGAGAATGTAGCCAAGCAGCTGGTTTATTCCTCGCACTCTAAACGGTGATCCATTCTAGGGAGCTAACTTCAGTATATGGAACGGGTATCCTAGTAACTACGAACCAGGGTGGTATAAGGTTGTTGCGAAAGTACGCGTAACTCAATCCTTCCATTCTACAAGTGCAGAGCTAGGGTTAGAACAAGAGCTGGCGAGAGCCGAAAGCAACTTTCCTCCTCACCTGCCAAACGCGGACAAAGACAAAGGAGACGGGCGCTCTCCTCGTGGCGATCAATGTATCGAACCGATGCGACCACAGCCTGGGGCAGATCGCACTGTTGAGGTAAAGCCGCTCTATGGCTCAGTTACATCGTCCATAGATGTCGCTGATGAACTCTAGGCGCTAGAACGAACCAGTGCGGACTCGTGTCCATGTCATAGACGACTCGACTGCTCTTAAGCGCAACTCGCGATCGTCGGTAATGGTATTTCCTGCTCGTCAGCAGTGGCCCCCGCCCGAGAGAAGTCCGGTTTCATTTTGACGAAGACCTCGGATAATTTGGGGGTACTGTACTGATATGACCAACTGTTCACAAGGGTGT
>JAAIFI010000148.1:0-73525 GCA_011032875.1 Phlebia tremellosa | reverse complement strand
ATCCTGGCGTGCGGCTATTTCCAGCTTTCCCCAGTGATTGTCGTCCAAGTTGCCTAATACAATGCCACAGTATGCTTGAGCGACGAAACGGCGGAACTATGGCCGAGCACTGGTACGCAAATGACATTTGCAGGCCGGGCCACGGGCCACGCTGAAGCCACTGCGTGATACTATAGTCGCTGGCCTGGCACGTATCGCAAACCACAGAACCGCTCGCAGTCGAAGAGTCCTAACATTGATAATGCGGACGAGTAGTAAGTGGTGGTTCGAGTCAAGTTCGTTTTGCAGGCGCCCAACGGCAAGCGAGCGCGTTACAGTCGAAACATCCATGATGCTCGAGAGTCTCAGGTCAGGACTCGAAGCTGTAGTGTAACCAAGTACGGCCTGAAGATAGCGGAGGATAGCGGCCCTTCAAGTCGCATACGCTGGCCATGATCAATGCATTCATTATGCACGAAGCGAGTCACTGTGGCAACACCAGCCCCGCCACTCATCAACGGCGTCCTGGCCACGACCCGCAATGAGGCCCACGCGTCGCGCGGATAGTGCGTGGTCAATGCAGTGATCCTCCTGCATATATACACAGCGCCCCTGATGCTCATCAGCCATTATTCCCTCTGCACCTGTTGCACAAACACCTTACTCCGCACCCCACCACATATCTCCGTGCTCGATACAATGGGCGCTGATCTGGAGAAAGAACCACTGAACGCATTTGTAGTACCTAAGGGCAGCCTCTCTTCCTGGAAAATCCGGGTCTGGATGGACGACAAGACCAAGGCTGATGTGGAGAAGATCATGAAGACTGATCGTCTTTCGAATCACGTCTTCTATCTCTTGTCGTTTGGCCAGACGGTGAGCACACATCCGATGTCCGAAGACGGCGACGAGCTGCGTCGGATCCAATATACACGTTCTGGAGGGTACCAATCACGCGAAAACCGGGAAATCCGGAAGGACTGGAACCTCGACTGGGACGCGCTGCCACTCATACCTCTGGACGCCGACATGCAGGTGCATTTCCTAGAATTGGAACGAAGTGCTTTGGCAACGTGCCACCCGATGCAGATACGACAGAAGACCATGGCCGTCATCGCCGCGCTGGCTCGCGGGGAATCCAAGGACCTCGAGAAAGCGACCAAACAGTGCGCGACGGAGATCTTCCTCACGGGCACGAGCGACCAGAACCATTCACGTTCGGTCGCGGTACTCGTGCACGAGCTCGCCCTTGAGTTGAGTTTGGTAAACCAGGGCGCCGGGCAAGTGTTTACGCAACACCTCATAGAGCATACGCTCGGATCATTCTGGAGCTGGTGGCGGGTGAGTGATCTCGACATTGACGGTCAGACAAGCGCCACTTACGCATGACATATCTAGGACGAGTGTCGCGCTACTTTCGACGCTGATATAGCTTTTGGCACCCCCGCTCTCGAGATGCCGTCCTCGAAGGCAGTTGTCAATACCCAGCGTTGTCGTATGCTACAGATCGCGCAGTTCCTCGGTGACCTCTTTGCTGTGGGCTTTGTGCCGTTGCAAGAGATTCGTACTGCTCTCTGGGTCCTTGTCGAAAACCCACGGTCGATTCTGCACCTTCGGGGGTTGTGCCTCATGTTGTCGCGCTGTATCCACACCACTGGACCGAGGTTGGACCAAGAGTTCCTCTTGCATACCCGTCAGGAGCTTATGCAGCGGCTCATATACGTACCTGACGATTGGGCTCATCGGTGGCGAACCGTAAGTCATATTGCGATGCTCCGAAGACGGGTTATGTTGACATTTGTCTGTAGGAGATTTTCAGGATGCTGGAGAAGATGCTCGATCAAGTAGGTCAAGACCAGCGGCCGCAATGGCAACAAGACACGGAAGGACAGGCCATCAAACAGCGGTGGGAGCACAGGCTAGACATAGCAAAGGTGTTTGCACCATTGGATGCCTGGATAGAGTCTCAGCCACCAAGACCATAGATAAAGCACCGCCTAGTAGAATGATGAACGGACTGAACACTGATGCCTTGAGAGCGTCCCACATGAACCTTGTACTTTTCAGTTGTTGACATCCTTGTATTGATATTTGCTTCCATGTCTGATAGTGATGTGATATAAGCGTCCCGTCCATACGCAAAAGTAGGTGTATGTGCGATCACTTCGCTTCTGCTACAGCGCCGCATTCGCTGCACTTTCGAAGATCCTCGTGAGCCATCCAGTTCTGAATGATCGGCTTCAGCTGCGTTCCCAGATCTGTGACGTGCAGCCTTTCTTCGCGGATGATGGTTGGCTTGCTATGTGTGGGCTGCTTACAATACCAACGCAGACGATCTGTAGGCGCAGTTGTCACATCCTCCGTGTCGAAGACAGGATAACACACGAACGCACCGGTCGAACCCTCAGGACGCACACGCTCAAGCACTAGCCCGATCGTGTCGGCAAAGCGTACAGGATTATGAGGCGTATTGGCTTCATAGAGTGACGGCAGTCAGGCGGCGATGTAGTAGTCACCGTCGGCAATGCTCACCAGGAAGCAGGAACATTTCCCCTTCCTCGATATGAATATCACGGAACTCATCTCCGTCGACGACACGCAAGAGCATGCCGCCCTTATACTGATAGAACCATTCCTGTAGTGTCATTAGTTGAGTTGAGAACCACATCCAGGATCGATATAGAATAAATACCTCTGTTTCGTTCACATGGTAGTCGTTACGCTCATTTGGGCCCCCGACTACCATGACAATGAAGTCTTTCCCGTAATAAGGACAGAAGTTGTTCACCGGAGGCTTAAGGAGGTGGGAGTTCTCCCTGATCCACTTCGGGAAGTTAAGAGGAGGTCCGAGAGGCATACTTGCAGCGATATTATATGTCTGTGGTGTTTGTTAGATAGAGATATGCTACCCCGCTAGTGCGCTGTGGGAGTAGGTCGAGTCAAAGGAGAGAGCTGGGTTTGGACTCATGAGATTACATGACGGATGCTCGCTCAGCTCGAGTTCGGCGAGGTCGGACAGATTAGATTAGATCACGCGTAATGACATTGATCTGATCTAATTACATGAGCCGGCAATTGCCGGCCAGCTTCGATGTGCGCCGGGCGGCTTGCAAGTCCTCGAACTTCAAGAACACGATTTTGCTCTTGGTTTACTCTTCAAAGCTTCATAGGCAGTTGAAGACATAACGATTGATTGAACAATGGATGACGGCGCATCAACGTAGCTTTGGTAAAATCCGACTTACAAACGCCTGTGACATTGTTAGGCTGGAGGCCCAATTTCGCGGCTGCCAATGATCGCTCAAGAACTTGGCGAAGGCGAAGAGATCTTTATTGTGAGCCTCCACGGAAGGATGTCTCAACAGGTCACTCCGACCTGCATGTTGGTATGTATGCACAGTCTTTCCATCTGGTCTCGAAGTGAAATGACTCCAGCAGAGATCGACTCATCGAGCACATGACATTCCGACGTCGCACTCGAAAGATTTGTGCAGGACATGCTACTGACCAGTCAAGAGATGAGTTGACCGGTTCTTATAACGGACGGATAGGGGGTATCAATTATTGTACTGCTCGCTTCCGCAATCGTCAGCCGGAGGCTGCGTTCGTAAACGAAGAGCGCATCTGTAACCGTTATAAACTACGACTCAGCGGAATAATGACCCTTGTGCCGGCCACATTTTACGCTGTAAGTATGATCTCTCACACTGTACTGCGTGTCAAGCATCTAATGGCATGTTATTTTACTTCAGATTGGTTCATACATTCATCATGCCTTATGACAAGCGCACCTCGTACGGTAGCGTTGTTAGCAATACATCATCCTCTTCTTCGTCTTCGACACCGTCCTCTACATCCTCCATCAATCGTTCACCTCTTGGAGCTGCGTCCACCTGTCCGGATATTATGGAGAACGATGGCGATGACGATGCCGAAGACGAAGAGCCCTATATCTTCATCGGTCCAGAGATGGTCGACGAGCACCCGTTCGACCCCAGCGTTTCTGATGAGGTCCACGCCCGATTGAGGAGAGCACGACAGGCTGAAGCCCGGCGGATGGCCGTTCCTCGAGCGCAGAGCTCCAGTCTGCTCTCGCGCTTTGCCCCAGGCCATTCGCTGAAACCTGGAGCTTCCGTGACGCGCACAGGATCTTGGCGGTCAAGGTTCAGGCTACGGAAGAACAGCTCGGAAGAAATACAAGAGGATCGATCAAGTCCTACCCAAAAACTCGAGGGAATACCCGAGCCTGGTGTGCTACTCTCCTGCACTCACAGTTCTGCGACGCGCTGGGGCCTGGTGCCTCTGGACGCTGCGCAGGAGAGAAGCGATATCGTTCGTAGGCCTGAAGGATTTGAAATGAACGAGCAGAAACAGGTTAGGCCGCCATAATACCAGCTGATAAAATGCACCATGTTCCTGTCTCATGGGGCCTGTTCATTGCTCGTGTATATGCACACATCCTCCTTCCCAATATCATTGTTCACTGTAGGAAACATCCAAACGTCTAGCGGAAAAACCAGTAAGCGCGCGGATTGTAGTAGCCACACGCGGAAGATTCGTTATGTAGGTATTCCGCAGGATACGACGGGTCAGTTCAGCGGTACGTGCGTATATGAAGTTATACCCATTTGTGTCATGCCAAGAGAGTTCTTTATTTAGGTCAAGTCTCCTACGAACGTTACGGGCCGATAAATGCGCACTCAATGAAAGCAGCCTGCTCATGTGAAGTCCTTCGTGACCGTTCACATCAAATCTTGCATCGTGCGAACCGCTCCATAAACGTACTAGCCCGAGGGTATATACATCGGATCGGATGGCTGGCAAGCATTCTCATGAGCATGCGAACCCTGCCGAATTGGGCCTTTTGGTCCCTTTGTGGCGGCAATCCTGACGCTGTCAAGGTAAGATTCCATGGGCCCTATTGACCGCGCGTTACTGAGGAAACGAGCTCTCAGGTTTCCAAGGATTGCTGCCACTTAAAAGGCGATGCAAATCGTTCTCTGACGCTCCTTTAGGTTCCGGAGCAGTAGCCAATTGTGCGGACTCTGTTGAGTTGGTTCCAGGACGGTGAGAATAGCTGAGTATATAGAAAATTCGCACATTCCTATTCGCTGTTCCTCATGCCGAAACTCAAATGCAGTAGGTTATTGGGGTCATCAAGACATCTGATACCGGACTGATGTATAGTCTCCGAAAGGTATTAGTGAGGTTCTGTGGCTCTCGCTCACGACATATCTGGTTCTCATGTCTTCGTTGCCCAGACTGGATGGCGTGGAGCTTGCCCTCATCGTAGCGGAAGCTGGGCTCTATGGTCGGTATTGAGCACTTATCTTGCAACGAACGTAACTGACCGAATTTCCAGGTATATTCATCGTGCTTTCAGCTAGAGCACTAGAAGCTCTGTACGAGAGAAGGGTTCGTGGAGAGTCGTGTGCGCTCCTGTTCTCGGTTTGTATTTGCTTATTCTGTACCATAACGGCGGTACGTCTCTTTATGAAACTCTCATTCGACCAGGATAATGACGTTGTCTGCCATGGCTTACTAGCATCTCATATTGGACGTTGCCCGTGCCTTTGACGCCTTTATATTCCTGAAAAATGCAGTCAGCGCCCAAGCGGCCATCTCTGAACCAGGTGCTAGTCCCGCTACCGTCTTCTTCGAAGACCTCTCCAATACCAAGTACGTAGTGAGCTCTTGCTTCTATGTGGTGACAACCTGCGTCGGCGACGCATTCATGGTAAACCCGGTCGCGATTTCATCAGCAGGGATCCTACTGATACCATGGTAGATATATCGTCTCTACGTTGTTTGGAGCAACAACATATGGATCATCATTCTCCCGACCGTTATGCAACTTGGCTTGTCTGGTAAGAGTATGTGCACCGCAAAAACACTCGATGTGCTAATCATACTGTGCGCAGCCACCGGCGGGGTTATACAATGGCTCGTCGCCGCTAAAGCTCACGGAAGCATCTTCCAGACGGTGGGAGGATGGATCACGGCATGGTTTGTGTTGACTTTCTGGTACGTGGCAGCTTTTGGGAAAATGTCAAGGTAGTAATCGATGGATTGTAGCACGAATTTATATTCGACAGGTACGACACCAGCTGAGACGCTTCTACGTAGCCTCCATCTAACGATGCTTCCCTGCCAGTGCTCATTGCGTACAAAGTATGGTTAAGCAAGCGGAGTGTTTCGAGATATGGCTTCTCTCGGAATTCAGTAAGCATTTGGAATTTGTGTGAAAGAGCCCGATACTTACCCTGTCCAGCCAGTTCAAAGGGTCGTCAATGCCCTCATACAAAGCGCTGCCCTATACAGGTGCCAAGCATTGCATACCTACAAGGGCTAAAATCTGGATACTAATGATTCTTGTTATCTAGTCTATGTTTGCTATTGTCGTTAGCTCTGTACGTGAGGCAAAACAACGTTCAGTACATACTCGCTGCAACAGTACGTATCACTCGTTGCCTTTGCAATATCTGGTCACTCAAACACATACACTAAATAATGATAGAACTGTCCGGTTGTGGTGAGCAAATCGCAACATTGTGCTGGACTACCTTAACATGTCTTGTCAGGGCATCGTGTTCACTATGATCGCTGCGCGTACGGGACGAGCGGCGCATAGTACGGAAAATGAAACAGAGTCGAGACGCACACTCCGAGATGGTATCCCCATGCGCCCGGTAACCATCAAGATCACTACCAGTACAGAAGTCAACTCAGAGTCAGCAACGGACAACCTCACTTCGAAAGATCCTACTTTCGAGCATAATGATGGCCATGATATAGTGCCGGATAGCCCATCTTATGCGAAACAGTCGGTTTATGCATAAGTAGGACTTAGTGCGGTACGAGAATTGGTAGCGACTTAGTCAGAGTCTACCCTCGCGTTTTGGACATATGATAGTCGATGATAATGTAGTGGATCCGCTATGCTCGGCTTCTCAGCAATCATGATTTAATATACCCGTTGTAAATGGTCAAGACGATCGAGGGTATGCTCGGGTATTAGAGTACTGTACTTGCAGCTTGTATACACATGTAACTTAGATGGCTCGGAGGTATGCGCGTGCAGTTCCGCATGTCATCGGATCTTCGAAGTCGAGGCGTAATATACGATTATCAAACATACTCGTTGTGTACTGACGCCACAACATTTGGTCATTAAGAACGAGATGGGCGATGCGACACGTACTTAGAAGAACATTCTGAACATGGATAGTTAAGGTATAATTAGATGCTTGTCGAATGCGTATGAGTACAAATGAATGCAGTGAGCGAGGATGAGGAGATGAGATCACGCTGCCTGATAGGACAGGCTCAGTGGGGTGTAAGCCAATAACCCAAACTAGAAGCCCTGAGCCATCACGATCAGTCTTCAATAACGATGACCTCGCTAACACTATGTGTGTTAGACTCTGTTCTTCGACGTCGTGTTCTGGCTGAAGATTCTTCGTCCGACGCGAGGTCGACGTCCACTACATCCGTCCCTCTCTTCCTCTTAACTCCTGTTTGTCTTCTCACCGCTGCCCTAGGACCTGCGTTACCCTCATCATCAGAATCATCGATGGTGATAACTTCCGACGCGTTGACCGAACGCGGTTCTGTTTGCGCGTGTACGTCATCACCCTGTACTGAAGCCTTCTCCTTACCCTTTGCTCGTGATGACACGGACGCAGGTGCTGGTGGCGGCGGAGGTGGGGGAGGGCGGGCGTACAATCGAGTCCAGTCGCGAGCCGTCTGGTCATGCTTTGCACGATTCCGAGTGTACTCGGTCGCTATTGACGGTACTACGAGGCGTTTAGCTAAATCATGATAGAGATAGTGAATAGTTCTCACCAAGTGGATCTCCTTGGGAGAGAATCAGCGGAGGTCGTGACGTTATGAGCACAGTATGCTTACTCGGGTTAGGATCGGTCAAGAGAGACGAAAGCGAAAGGATCACTTTGAAGAGTGACAGAGCGGGAGACCAGTTGTGCTTCAATATGTCGATGCAGATACCACCACGGTCATTTATATTCATGTGATAGATCCTGCAGAAGTATAGTTAGTATAGATAAAATGTCGCTATTGGGTACATGCTCACCGAGTACGAAAAACCATCTTCGGCGCAGAAAACCTGGTATGGCACATATAGGTATTTGAATGAACAGGAGAAGAAGTTCACGTACGGATAATCGTGTGCAAGATTTATATCGACATTGAAGGCACCCCCTTCATAGACACTACCTTCGGGACCTGGTATGGTTGCTTTCCAGTGAAATAGACTGTCATCGGATGGACCAAGGGTTATGTTGCCCAGGTCCTCCTTCTTAAGGTCCGCGATCTCGCGGTGTATACGTTTGAGAGTCGTCTTGGGCACTGTCAGACAACGTGTAAAATTCAAAATACTCGACTCACCGAAGTTGATAGGGCCGGTGGCATGGCGGTGAGAGCAGAACGGCGGCAGACAAGGTGGTGGTCGGTGTGTAAGACGTGGGCCTCAGCCACCGCCAGTCTGCAGTGAAGATCGTGGGAATATTCTCGGCGCTCCACTGCTGCTTATGTCAGCAGCTGTGACTAGGATCTGGCTTTGACTCGGCGAGCCTGTAGAAGTCCTGAATCTCTCTCACTCTAACCACCACGACTTTCACAGACAACGATGATAACTCGAATATCTCGCTGAACTCAAATTTAATTTCTATATACTAGAATATACCACAATGTTTGGAGAGGACGATTCAGAGAGTCCACGGGCTCCCAGCCCATGGGACCCATTTCTTGCCTCACCCCCAGAGGCTGTTTCTCTGGAGAACACCAAACGGCTGGGTGGTTTCGTCCCGAAACTGGTACCTGAAGTAGAAGAGGTATCTGCATATATTCCACTACACTCCGTCCGTTCTAAATTAACTTTCTTGTGGCTTAGGGAAACGTCGAGTACAAACTCAAGCTCACGGACATTTCACCAGCTCGTTTCGCCCGTCTTGTCACACAGCTCAAGTGGCGCTTGCTTGAGGGCGGTGGCCAGGCGTACTATGAGCTCGGAGTGGCTGATTCTGGTGCACTTATCGGCTTGTCTCGCGCCGACCTTGAGCAGTCGCTCGAGACCCTGGAGATGATGGCAGGTGAAATTGGCGCCTCGGTTATAGTGGTAAAGGAAATCGATGTACCTCCCGCTATGGTCGTACTTGCAGACAAAGTCAGCGAGTACATAGACCCGGAGACGGGCGAGTGGACAGAAAAGATGGTCAACAAGCGGGCGCGAGTTCTCCCATACGACATGGACGCGGATTCGACGTACGCAACCCCTAGCGCAACAGACTGCGAAACTGACACTTCGGTAACGGATTTCACCGATGTCGACGAACCATCCGAGATATCTACACCGAGCTATGTTCCCGACGGTCCTGCGCACTTCTCATACTCCAGCCATCTACTGACTTCGAACCCCGAACGACCCACGGCTCAATCTTCGCCTTTCATTGCACCGATAGACGACGAGATAGCCTTGTTCTCCATGGAGCCCGAGCCAGCTTATACGCCCGACGACGAGCAGCCAGTACCCGAGGTGACACTCGAGGCCCCCACGGTTTCTTTCGACATCAATATCGAGATTTCCTCTGTGTACAAACCCCGTCCCATGCGTCGCCGCCTACAGCCCTCTTCCACTAATAATTTTACCCGACGAGGGGTCAAGGCGAAGACGAAAGAGAGGAGGCAGCAACCCTGGCAACTTCAGTCTAATCTTCCGACGAAGCCACCCGCAATAGGCGCAGATGGCGTGGCTATTCCGAATAAGCAAGAGACCAAAGCATTACACCGCCGTCTTGCGCGGGACAAGCGCAGAGAGGAGAAGCGTAAAGCTTTAGTGGTACTGGCGGAGACTGCAGGTACCTCCGTCGAATCGGCCTCGGTGGCTACGACCGTAGACGAGACCGCCCCGCTACGACATGACGAGACCGCCGAGTTAGTCGCGGGCTTGACCAGACTCCTCGTCAGCGCGCGTACCACCTCTATTCAGTCGGACCCTGTGGTCAAGGATTGCTCGGACGATCCACGATCCATCACTCCGGTTGATCTCAGCGACCCCGGACCAGAGGAAATTGAGGCGGGTCAGGTCACGCACACGAAGGAAATCTCGAAGGAGCCCCGCCTTATAGTCGAAGCTCTGGTTGTGCGGAAAATGTCTATCGAAGAGGCCTTCCTGGACTTCGGTGGCTTTTCTTTGAATCCATAACGAGACAAACGTGTCGCGACCCCCGTCTGCCACCATCTTTAATTATCCATTTCGTCTTATTGGACATTAATATCATTATGTACATCCACGTGTATTGTATACATGCCACTCTACTCAATACGTTCTCACAGAGACCACGGCGAGTTCTTGTCGTCAACATCCATACGATACTGACATAGACAGGTCCCCAATTATATTCTAGTCATATTTGTAAGTGTGTATTGTTTCAATCTGGAGCTGTGTTGGTGGCTTAGTCTGGCCTTTATAGCGTATGAAAGCACGTCAACAGATGCGTCTTTTGTGACCAAATTCTTGTCATTCGCCGGCCTTGGCCAATTCGTCATTACCTTGCTTGCAAGGTATTGATGCACCTCTTTAATTGTGGCTGTGCTCGTAACACCCGGCCTCTTCCGCTGAACGAAGCAATAATCAGCAATAATCCTTCAGGCTGTTCTTCAAGGCTCAAGGTTCCGCTTCGCTGATCACAGTAGACGAACGTCACTACAACAAGTATCGTCTTCAGTGCTTCCCCAAGCAAGGTCAGTACCGACGGCAGTCGGTGCTCATCTCGTATACTCTGTAGCACGGCTTATATTTCTGCAGTCCAAGCACTTATGGAAGAGCACGGAACATGAAGCTGTGTCTCTATAGTACGGAAAGACGCTTGATGAACGTATAAAAGACCAACAATGAGGTAACTACCCGAAGCCAAGGCTTTCTCCGCCCTCCCTCCATATAACATGCCTAAATCATTCAAAATACTTATCCAACTGTCGCTTGCAGTCCTCCTCGCATCTAGCAGTGCACTCGGTCTAGTTGCTAGACAAACCAGCAACTTGACTTCTGGGAGCTACACTCTCGGCGCAATATCCGTACCTGGGTTCAATATCGGCGCCATATCAGGCTCATATGTCGGTGTCGAGGACCCGACTAATCTTCAACCAGTAAGTCTGGTCGGAACAACTGCCGGGTATACAAGCCTGATCAGTTACATCCGTACGATAGGCCGATTACACATTTGACATCGAGCAGCATGAACAAGGTTATGTCATACACCTCGCTGCGGGCTATGCAACCGCCTCTGGAGGCGAGGTAACGCTGACGTCGGATTACCCTGGAGACTTCTGGAATATTGTACCCGTGGATGGTCTCTATGCGTAAGCCTAGCTTCAGATGTTATCCCCAGTTGTGTTTTACTGGTATTATCATACGCTCGCTAGGATTGAAAGCACTGACGAACAACAGGGATGGATCCTACCTCATGACGCTCCTCCGGGATCCCCTGTAGGTTGTATTGTTCCAGTTTTTAGCGGGGTTCTGACTACATCAACCATAGGTGTCATTGGTTGCGTCACCAGTTCCTCGTATCCCAGCCCAATACTTCGTATTCTACGAAGATTCCTAAGCAAAATCCGAGACAAATGTGTCAAGCGGTTATGTCCTGGCCGGAATCCTTTGTAAAGTTAACCGTAATTGATATAGAAACAGATCCCTATGGCCTAACATTGGACAGCGGGTAGGTGGGCTAGCGCCATGCGATCAGAGCTGCATTTTCGAACGGGCTTAAGATTTGAATCCTGGAGTGCAGCAGCACCGTGAGGGATTGGAATATAGGATAGTGCTAAAAGCAACCAAATGTTGAGATATAATTGATGCTTTATTCAATAGGGTTAAATTGAGAAAGCTCGCCCCTGTCTATGGACGAGTTGCGAAATACAGTCACAAATTGTCGTACTAACGTGGTCGTTAAAACGTTGTTTTTGACTCTACTGGATATGCCACTTCTATACCTGGATAGCTCGCACTTATGCGTAAGACACTGTATGATCACAAGCTATTCTGTCACTCCATCGCAGTGCTCTGAGTTGTAATATTAGTTCAAGGCCAACTACGTATACGTTCTAACTTCTAGTGAACCTCCAAGCGCAAGCGCCCGCCTCACGCGTCGGTGCCTGAGTTGTCGGCCCGCCGCTTTCCTTTTTCGTGCGTGAAAGGCGCTTCATCAATTTTGGTTCTTGAACTAGGACGGCACACCATGACTGAACGAAAAAGAAAGCGGGGTTCAGAACTCGCCCATGGTGTTGAAAAGGTATGACTTGCGACTTTCCAATGCTTCATCTTTAACTCCATTACTAGCGGCGCCATGTCTCCCCAAAATCTAACGAAGAGAAAGAAGCGAGAATCAACGGGGATGGTGCTCTTTCAATCCAAGTTGAAGACGATGCTCCTCTGTCGGAAGACGATGTCGAAGGTAGTGACGAGGAAGAGGAAGGAGATGGACCTAGCAGTGATGCGGAGGGAAAAGATCTGGCTGGTGTGAATGAGACTACGGAAGGTCGCTCTGGCACTAAACCGAAGAAACCACCAACGGGAGAGGAACTCAGGAATATAAAGGATGCGACAGATCTGTACAGGTCCAGCGCCTTTAAGCTGCAGGTGTGCTGTTTGTGTAATCTGGCAAAATTCAGCATTGACCGCCCTTGTGTATAACACGACAGATCGACGCGCTACTACCCAACGTTCGTCCAAAATACCAGCATTCTGCCGCACTTGATCGTTTTCTCCTCGCCCTCCATGGCTTTCTAAAAGCTCTCCCCTCGATAAATGCACAACATCCACTATCAGCATCCAGTAAGCTATTGAAGAAGGGTACCGCCGTCCCTTACCCCACCCCGCTGCCTACTGAGGACACAAACTGGAAGGTAGCATTTGAGGCTCCAACTGAGCTAACCTTGGTCGGTAGCTGGCCAACGAAACTCAGTGTGAAACCCAAGGACAAAAGGTTATATAATGTCGATTTGGCTGTCGAGATGCCTGCTGTGAGTCAATCCAGTATTTGCGTCGCAAGTCTATTCTCACCCTCCTTCCGCTCAGGCCCTCTTCCAAGAAAAAGATTATATGAATGGCCGTTTTTTCCACAAGCGAGCCTACTACCTTGCGGTTATTGCTAACGCCATAGCCAAGAAGAAAAGTGGATTTAACGTGAATGTGTTATTTGACTCAGCGTCTGGTGATCCAAGACTCACAACACTAGTACTCCGTTCAAAACAAGGCAAGTGCATCATTCATTTGACACCACAGCTGCCTCAATTATCTACGCAGACGCCTCCGCAAATGACTTCTCGAAGCTGCATGTACAAGTCCGACTGATACCCACTCTACCGTCTGATTCTCCCATCCCTATCCAACGACTCTCTCCTCAGCGCTGCAACATCCGTACATCTTCATCTTCCGAAGACGCGTCTGAGACACTGTCTACTCCTCTATACAACACGGCCCTACTCCTGTCGACTACACCTCGAGCACATTTATTACGGGTGTACCATCTGAAGCAAGAGATGCCTGCCTTTGACAATGCGCTTACATTGCTCAGAGTATGGGCCAATCAAAGAGGCTATGGAGAGGGAACTAAATTGTCCGTAAGGGGATTCGAGGGCAAGGGCATCTTCTGGGCGTCAGTTCTGGATCTGCTCGTTAACGGAGAGGAGGCTAGTGACTCGACCCTTGGCCACTCCACCTCAAAGCGGAAGTCTATCGGAAGGGGCATCAGTTCCTACCAATTGTTTCGTGCCTCGTTGGATTTCTTCGGTAGGCTTGCTTCTACTTGAGGCTGTAGCATGCTAATTTGACTTCAAGTCAGACACGACTTCAGTCAGGCGCACGTTTTCCTCAAGTCCGAGAATGGACATCGAGTATGTCGCTACACATTGCAATGCTGAGATATTCTGACTGTCCAAGGAGTTAGTTCTCGCCCCAGGAGTATAGCGTCCATGAAGCTGTGTTTGTAGACTCCACTTCGTCTGTCAACCTACTTGCCGGAGTACCTCTGACATCACTCGAACTGGTGAGAACCTTCCATTGTTCCTACCCATCTGATGCTTACTTTATTTCTCAGTTGAAACATGATGCTAAAATAACGCTTGAGGCACTGAACTCGAGATCCCTCACCACAGGCTCAACTCAAGATCCTTTTCAAGAGGTATTTTTGAAGGACACTCGTGATCTCCAGACGCGTTTCGATGTGACAATTCGGTATGTACAAGCGAGCAGGCATGAGTTTTGGAATTGATTTCGCCGTTCCATAGCATTGACCTCTCGTCAGCAAAACCACCAAAATTATCGGCGCTCAACGTGTTAGACCATGGATCGCCGTATAATGCGCTGATGGCAAGTGTTATCTCAACGCTGCGAAGGGGTCTGAGTGACCGGACGAAGGCCATCGCTGTACTCCATCCAAGTTCCGACCCACGTCCAATATCTCAGGCGCATCCTTCGAATCCCCCAGTCGTCTATATTGGCTTAGTGCTTGACACAGAGCATGCATTCCGTCTTGTTGACCACGGCCCAGCCGCGGATAGTGCCGACCCTGCAGCTGCGGAGTCCTTCCGAGGGTTCTGGGGTGAGAAAGCTGAATTACGGCGATTTAAGGATGGCAGCATCACTGAGAGCGTCGTCTGGGACGTGAAGAATGCGGATGAGCGTGCGCATATCCCGTTCTACATCTCGCGATACCTTCTGTCGCGTCACTGTGGTATCGACTCACAAGATATCCGTGGATGGCAGACGTCATACGATTCGCTACTTCGACTGCCGGAATCGATTACGACGTTTTATCAAGCTGCGAGCGCCGCAACAGGATTCAAAGCTGCAATGACTGCCTTCGATGGTTTGGTGAAGAGCATCAAGGCACTTGATGATGAACTTCCCTTGGCCATTTTGAACGTCAGTCCAGTCGCGGAGTCTTTGCGATACACCAATACCTTTAGTCCAGTCGCACTACCATTATCCCTGTCACCGGTGTTGCCTTCCTCAGCCACATACTTCCCTGCGATGGACATCATCATTGAGTTCGAGAAGTCAGGACGATGGCCCGACGACTTGCGGGCTATACAGAAGATCAAACTTGCTTTCTTCGAGACTTTAGGTAGCGCTCTCATGAGTGCTGTCAAAGGCCTACAAGCTTCCGTGGTTGTAGGAGATGGCGTTTCCACCTCGGAGATTCAAGACACCGCTAGCCTAGATATCGTCACTCCTGACGGTTGGGCTTTCCATGCGCGGATATGGCACGACCGGGAGGCTTTCCTCCTTGATAAACTCATTGATGACAAACCACATATCCCCAAACACATTAAAAAGCAATTGCAAAACACTGACAAGTCGGGCATAGAAGCGAAAGAACGCCAAGCAGCACTGGATGCCAAAGACATCTATACCAGGCGGTTCATCCATGCACCCCGACATCATAGGGTCATTGCCGCTCTTTCACATCGCTATTCCGCGTACGCAAGCACAGTAAGGTTAGCTAAAAGGTGGTTGGCGTCGCATTGGCTACTCGGGGGGCACGTGAAGGAGGAGGCTGTCGAGTTGCTGTGCGCTAGCATATTCCTTGGCACTGAACCTAGTAGTAACAAGGACTGGGAGAATATGCCCGGCACCAAGGAGCGCGGTTTCGCTCGTCTCGTAGAGCTGTTGAAGGACTGGGAATGGGCAGAAGGTCTATTTGTTCCTGTGTACGGTCCACAGGACGGCTCGGAAGGTTCTGCAGCCATTCCTGCCGTTCCTGTTCACGCTGGAAGCAAGTCAGGCGTATGGAGGATCTCAACTGAATTCGATCCAGAAGGCTTTATGTGGACAAGTACTGGACCAGATGCCGTTGTAGCGCGCCGTATCAAGGCGGTTGCAAAGGCAGCTTGGGCATGTCTACAAGGTATCGAGGGCGATGAATTTGATGTCAAGGTGAGTCTCACGCGTCTTTCCATTATCCATTTCTCACTACGCTGTACAGACACTCTTCGTTCACCCCACCGAGGACTATGACTTCCTGATTCACCTAAACCCGTCCGTTCTGCCTCGATACTATCAGAATATCGTTGCCGATCAAGGTGTTTGGAAAGCTGGCAAATATGCCAATGCTACCTTATCAAATGGGAATGCGAAGACACACTTCAAACCGGGTTTTGATCCTGCCCAGCTCTATTTCGATGACCTGAAAGTGAGTCCGCCTCTGATTTTTGCCCACTATGGTAACTGATAACTGTCCCATGTAGCGAGTCTATAAAGATACGTTCAAAATATTTTATGACCCTCTGGGTGGAGACCGATTCGGTGCTGTATGGGATCCGACACTCAAGACATCTCGACCGTTCCGCGTCTTAGGCGGATTCTCAAGCATTCCCGCTCGGGCGGAAGACGACAAAAGCAAGGATAAAGCATTAGTCACTCTTAACGCCGATGCTGTTTTGAGCGAGATAGAGAGGCTCGGTACTGAGCTTGTCTCTGGTCTCACTGTGCAGGTGTAGCGCACTCCACGGACCATTTACTTACATGCTTTGAGTAGACTTCTTGCGGCGCTGGTCTGGATGTCTAATGCGTAGTTTATTTCGGTTTCCTAGTATCACGTGTGATTTGCATGAACCGATGTGGGGTGAAATTTGTGGGGTGAAGTTAGTGTAGTGCCTGCCACACAGAGTCAGCTATCTCTGCCATAGCTGGCTTCCACCGCTCATCCCCCGGATGCCCGTCGCCCGTTAGCATGTACGGCACACCTCGGTCACTGCTCGTGCTGACGCCAGGCACTAAGGGTAGTTCACCCAGGACCTTGACTCCGAGTTGAGATGCAGTATCTCGGAATGACGCTGGAGAGCCAAACAGATCGTGATGGGCAGTGCAGGTAGGGCAAACGAAGTACGACTGATTCAGAACGATGCCGGTGATCTGGGGTGGAAGCTAAGCGGCTCTGTCGTAATAGTTGAGATATAAGACGAACCGGCACGGAGATCATTCTAAACATCGACACGCCCTTTCGCACGTCGGTCAGTGCAACGTCTTGCGGTGTCGAGACAATAACAGCGCCTAGAGAATGTCGTCAGCTACACCAGGTCAGCTCGTTGATACACACGAACATACTGTCTACTACCACGAGCTGACCGAGCGTGAGGGGTACATCTCCAGTCCCTGGTGGCATGTCAATCACGAGAATGTCGAGGTCACTGCCGCTTTCTTCCCTCCAATCCACATCAAATAGCAATTGCTGGACTGCTTTCTGCACCATGAGACCACGCCATACGACGGGTCGGTCCGCATTTGATTGGTCGGGGCTGTTGGATTTGATAAGGAAGCCCATAGACATGCAGGGCAGCCCGTGATTTCTTAGAGGGACCATTGCACCCGCTGCAAAGATAATGACAGCTCAGATGAAGTGATAAACCGTCACCCGCAAATCCAAATACCTTCCGTCAAATGGGGCTCGTTGACTGTCTCGAGACCCATGAGTTTTGGTATCGAAGGGCCGAATACATCGAGGTCTAAGAGACCGACGCGTGCTCGCGCGTGTCCTGGACCTTGCCGCATTGCAAGGGCAGTAGCAAGGTTCACTGGTATAGCATAGATTAATTGGATGTTCGCGGGTAGGTAGCGTGTGGATAATTCACCTGCAATTGTACTCTTCCCGACACCGCCCTTGCCGCTAGCCACTGCGACGACTTTCTTCACATGGGGTATCGGCCGCTTCTTGATGGGTGCGTTTCGGCGCGGGATCTGCGGAGGAGGCCCTGGTCGTCTTGGGAGGCCCTACACGTGAGTGAGGTCGAACGAGGTAAATTGCATATGCACAGGTACTTACCAGGGGATTCTCGTGGCGAATGCACGCGGTAGTGCTAAGTCCCCGTGTGCGGACCACCGCGAACAGTACGAACATGGAGCGGATTCCCCGTATGATATATGATGGTTTGTGTGAGCGGCACGGATGCCAGTGTGGCGAATTTGCAGGTAGTCAAATCCACGAAGGTTACACTACACTGCTGTCGCTGGCTCACTCAATCCGAAGTGGTGGTCGTAAGCGTAGAAGCGGCACCCACCACGCGGAGCGCCCGCTATGAAGTGTTCATGTCAAACAGTCAAAGTAAACGGTTGACAACTTCATATCGTTGTGAAGTAAGTAGTATAAGCTATGAGAGGGGGTTGCAATACACAACATGATCCGTACTATTTATACGAGTGGGGAGTGGTGCAAACGTCCATAGTTCCAAGACTGATTATACGAACATGGTATACGCCGACCACTTCGGAAGCACACCTTCAAGCAGGGACAAAAACCATCTACTGACCAACGCCACCTGCGCCGCCTATTCCCCGCGAGTTCCCACTGCCTAGTAAACCGAATTTGCCTAGGGCTTCGAAGAGCGCCTGAGTGGGCGCAGGCTCGATTGAGTCGATAGAATGCTGAATGATCTGCCCCGATATAGGCGAGAAGCTGTACGTGCAGTTACTGTGAGTCGACAAGGTGCGGGGAGTGTTTAGCGCAAGCTTAAAGATTCGTTGGTGCAAGGACTTACACATCCCATTGCGCCGGAGCTTTGCTGACACGACCGGTGCCGATGATCGCCATGTTCACAACAAAACATTTCTCCCTCGACTTCCGCCTCTTTCTGTCATCTGTGTACACAGACCGAGCCAGGGTTAAACATTACTTTGCATAGTTTCCGCTGAAAGCAACACACCTGAAGAGTTCTCCGTCGGTGGCAGTCCTTGTACTCGGACGCGGCGCAGCTCCATGTGGAGATCAGTGTAGAGTGCATTGAGCGTATGCCGTAGGAACACGGAAGAAGCTATGTAGAGATGGAGGCCTTCGACATGTAGGGTCTTTGGGAAGGGCGCCGGTAGCGGTGTAGGCGGTGTGTACGTCAAGCGGACTCTTGGGCTGTAGATGCTGCCTGTGTCCGTTTCGTCTTTGGCCTTCGGCGCAGTATTTACCCCATCTGAATTGTTTGTCAGACCAAGGACATTCTTCAGCGACCAAGAGCCCGTCGGTGTTGCAACCCCGGTTTCTGGCCTGACGTTAGGGATATCGAGCGACGAAACTAGGCCAGTAGAGAAGTAGTCGGGAAGCGTTTGTTGCAGAATATAGATGGCACGCCCTGTAATATTGCCGATGTAAAAACATAATCAGAGCGAGCGCAAACCTAGCGGTAGTATCAGACCTCCCCTAACAGACATTACGGCAAAGTACGCGTCGACGGAAGGCGGACGTACCGGTTCGGATATCCCATTCTTGATCAGATATCTCCCCCTCAGTCGGAGAATTAGGAGTTCGTTCGGGTTGGCTATTCGACGGTTCTTCGTTTGAACTCGATGCTACTTGCGTGTGTGTGGACTGCAGAAGAGCGGACACGACGAGTTGCCCGTACAATGCTTGACTGTGAGGATGCACTACGAGAGAATCGTCTTTGCAGCGCGATGCATGGTAACTATCGAAGAAACCAAGACGCGATGTTTCATTGGAATACGTAGAAGCACTAGGCGTCCACCCATGAGCATGCCGGACTCTGGGAAGGCAGGCAGGACGCAGCAGAGAGTTTCGAATCTTGTCTGGCTGTCGAATGCGTGGTCGTAAGATCATGAGAGAGTCGCAAGCCTCGGATGTCGTTGGCGTGAAGGGCCTAACCACTAGACAGACGTAGTTCAAGAGTCAAGAGGCTCTCAGAACGCGTATCCCGTTCGGCGTTCTCATTTCGGCAGGGGTGTAGATTACCGAGGTATATTATTATCGCTTACTGGTGTAAACCCCACTTATTTGTCGTAATTCACCCCTTTTTCCAGGATAAGCGGAATCGTTTGTAACCTTCAATATACAAGTAATGTCCCTATGCTTGCATGATTTCAGTACTGTAGAGTGCCAGATCTGGTTTGAAGATGGTTTGCCGGACTGCTCGTGAGCCCCGTCCTACTTACTGCACTATGAGGTATCCATTTTTTCGTAAGTTACATCCTGGTTGACCGACATCTGTGGGGTAAATTACCGGTAGCTTACTAGGTAATTGATAATTATCTAATAGGAAATTACAGCTCGAAATGTGATTTCTTCCTTGATTGATTATAATTTGTCATTTTGCATGGGCACATGGTGTAGTTGGTTATCACATCCGCTTAGCACTGCCATGTGGCTTTCATGCGGAAGGTGTTGGGTTCAATTCCCAATGCGTCCATTGTTTTTTCTGCTGTACGCAGCCGTATTACAAGCTTTACTGCTCCACAGACCCGCAGGCTCGAAAATTTTTATTTAAATCAATTGAGACGAAGATAGGACCGCCAGAGACGCGTTACTGTCCTGAGGATCCTCAATCCATGTCCGATCAAACGCGTAAACAAGCGTAAACAATGACCGCGACCTGTTGTCCAGTGTCTTGTTCATCTTCTACCTCGCGTACTCTAAGCATCGTACACTGCGTGCCTTCCAGCCTTGCACGAAACGAATACCACGATAACGACACAAATACTGTTCAGCGAGATGCCCCCGACCTCCCATACCGCACAAGAGGAAGCAGCCTTCATGCAAGACTTGCTGTCCGGGCTGGACAGCTCCGTGTTTGATGTACCCCCCTCTCCTGATGTAGTGCGGAAGCCTGCCTCTACCTCTAAAACGCATCGTTCGCCTTTACGCCACATTTACAACACGCCCACCAAGCCCAAGCGATTTAAGTCCAGCGTGTCACACATTACCTCACCACTGGCGCAGAAGACCCCACGTCCAAATCCCGAGAACGACGATGTAGGATCACTGTTGGAAGGTGCAGAAGACTGGGATTGGGATGACATGAACTCCGACTTTCTGACTCCTAAGAAATCGCCAAAACGACGCGTAAGCGTCTCGCATCCTCGTGCTATCTGGTGTACTGACGTGGGCGTAGGAGACACCGGCTACTCCTCCTGAAGCACAGTACCATCGCGCTCCCTGTGCGCGATGTGTCGTCACTGAAATACACGAATATGTCGTAGACGGTCAACTACGCAAGGTACGCAACTTGCCATCTGAATTTGAGACGATAATCTGCTCCACGAAAGTCACCATGTCTTCGAAGTATTTGCGCCCCCGCGAATACTCCTGAGAACATCGAAAATCCGATTTCGTGCCTTTACAATGCCATGCGGCTATGATGCGATCAATTCCTGTCATCAGAGGTCTTCTTGGTGTCTTTGCGCATGGCACAACAAGTCGTTCCTTGGCCCAAGGACCTCAATTGACTAGATCTGCATTGGACGCCTTAGTCCCTAATGCCAGGATACAAATATCCGACAGTGTCCCTCAGCATTACACAGCACTCTGATGAAGCAAGCTGATGAAGATGGAGCGTGTTTTCCACCATCTGCGCACCGTCGTTTCTTTACTGTCCGCTGCTTTTATGAGCAAGCGTAAAACTATTGCTACAACCATATGGCGAGATTACTGATCATTTTTACAGGAATTGATCGTTATAGAGGAGCCACGTAAGGAACAAAAGCGAGTGATCCTCCATGACGACTGGGTATACACGGACGTTCGGAAAGGTTAGTCATGTCCTTCGTCAAGGGGTTGTCTCTGACGGCCGCGTTTATCAGGAGATGTCATCAACGTAATCGGCGTGTTTCAACTGCCACCATCGTCTTCGGTACAGGTGCCCCGGTATACCATCGAAATCACAGCCAAGGAGAACTTGTTAATCCACCATCCGGATATCCTTATTACTGCTACCGCGCTGGCGAATGCCCCGCAATGTCGCCGCAAGCCACTCCTTCAAAACCTTGTTCGATCTAGTACGGAGATTACCCCCGCTCTTGTATGGGGAAATATACTCCACGAGGTGATGCAAGCATGCTTAAGGGAACAATGCTGGGACAAGAGGTTTCTGGACACGCAAGTTGGTCAGACAGTGAGACGAAACGTAGGGGACTTGTTGAAACTCAATGTCACCGTGGAACAAGCCATAAGGGAGGTCAATGCCAGGGCCGGTGGGCTGCAAACGTTTGCGGATAGATACATCTCGAAGAGTCCCAAGGTATATCTACTTCAGCTTACCTCTATCCACGGCTAGTACTCAACTTGATTTTCACACAGGAGTCCGCCGTCCTCACTAACACGCGTTCTTTGAACGGCCAAACATCTTTGCTTGCGGTCACAGGGCTGCTTGACATCGAAGAAGACATCTGGTCCCCTACGTATGGTATCAAAGGCAAACTCGACGCTTCCGTCACAGCAACGGTGGAGGACATCGAGCGCTCGGACAACCCTTTTAGAAAGGCTGTATGGCCGACGACGAAGACCGTGACCTCACATAAATTCCCCTTCGAGATCAAGACCGGACGCGCTGTGGCGGGCATGGAACATCGCGCACAAACGATGCTTTACACGCTACTCATGAGCGAGCGATACAAATCCGACATTCCGAGCGGGCTACTGTACTACACGCAGAGCGAAGAAGTCGTCCGTGTACCTGCTGCCCGAAATGAAATCCGGGGCCTTATGATGGCCAGGAACGAGATGGCAGAATACATGACACGCCGGATGACTAACGTGCGGAGTGCGTTGCCAAAGGAGGATGGTCCTGATATTTGCGACGTGGAGGACTGTGCCGTTCCAGAGGCATTCCTGCCCCCGACGATCGACGACGTACGGACGTGCGGCAAGTGCTTCGTGGTGGACACGTGCATGCTCTACCGCAGGGCTGTGGAGAATGTGGTTGACGACTCGTCGCCCATTCGGGACATATACGAACTCAAGACGTCTCATTTGACCACCACGCAAGCGGCTTTCTTCAAGAAGTGGGAGTCGCTCGTTTCATTGGAGGAACAAGAGCTCGTAAGGTTTAAGAAGGAGCTATGGACCATGGGCGCAGCGGAGCGCGAGGCCAAGGGTCGTTGCTTTGCCAATATGATGCTCGACACCACGTACAACCCTCTTTCGCCGTCCCAGGATGTAACCCGGTACGAGGGCAAGATCCATCAATACACATTCCAGTTCACCAAGATGAGTGGCGCCATCGGAGAGGAGTCTCTGCTCAATGGGCATATGTCTGTGGGAGATGCGGTCACCGTGTCAGTAGAGCCTGATCTACTCGCGTTGGCGCGGGGATTTATTCTCGAGCTCAGTCCTGAAGAGATTGTCATTGGCGTAGATCACGACCTGAGCGCACAAAGCATCCGCCTACGTAGGCCTAATGCAAGCGACACCGAGCCGGTGTACAGGATCGACAAGGACGAGTTTTCGGGTGGAATGTCACGTATCCGCGACAACTTGGCGCAACTTTTCTATCCCGACGGTGACGCACGACTGCTGGAACTTGTCGTCGATCTCAAGGAGCCCGTATTCGATCGATTGGAAGGACCAATTGTATCTGCGCACGAACCCCTCGCACAGCTTGTTGACAAACTGAATGCTGATCAGCAGGAGGCGATGAGAATGGTCCTGGGTGCTCGGGATTACGCCCTCATTCTAGGCATGCCAGGAACCGGGAAGACTACAGTGGTAGCAGCAATCATCAAAGCCCTAGTCTGCTTGGGAAAGAGTGTTTTGCTCACGTCGTACACGCATTCGGCTGTTGATACGATCTTATTGAAACTGAAGGATCAGAAAGATTTTGGTATCTTGCGACTAGGGAATATCGACAAAGTACGTGAAGTACGATTCATGTTTTCGGCATTATTCTCACGTTTCGCGGTTTAGATACATCCTGATATTCACCAGTTCACCCTATCTGCGCGCCGCGCCGCAACGTCGGTAGAACAACTAGAACATCAGGTCATGACTCCTCCTGTTGTCGCTACGACATGCCTTTCCATCGATCAGTACGTGATTTAAATCCGATTGTATGAATCAATCTTCATCTTCGTTGCAGTCCCTTGTTTCTCCGTCGCAAATTTGACTACTGCATAGTCGACGAAGCGTCACAAATCACTTTACCTACATGTTTGGGCCCGCTGCGTCACGCAGACAAATTTGTACTTGTTGGCGACCATTTCCAACTACCACCCCTTGTAAGCCACTATGCAATCACGATGTGCAACATGAATAACTCACTTGGTCTTCTAGGTGAGAAATCGCGGCGCACGGAAAGGTGGATTGGATGTGTCATTATTCCGCCGTCTGTCGGAAGCACATCCACAGGCCGTCGTCGACCTCACTGAACAGTACAGAATGAACGAAGACATCATGCTGCTATCTAATAGGCTCATATACAGCGACCGACTCCGTTGTGGTACACCCGAGGTCGCAAAGCGAGGCCTGATGCTTCCCGAACCTGGATATATTCGGACACTGCACACGGAATCGTCTGCTTGCGTAGATCAGTGTTGGATGGCACAGTTGCTCGACGAAGGGTAATGGCAACCTCCTTTCAGCAGCTTCAACTATGCTGAACTATGTTTTAGATGTAAGGCTGTCTTCGTAGACACTGATAATGTCCCGGCAAATGAATCTCGAGTGGGCGATCTCGTCCAGAACACTACCGAGGCTCAACTAGTCCAGCAGGTCACGGAGTGTCTTCTTCACAGCGGCGTAGGAGAAGAGCAGATTGGCATCATCTCCCTCTACCGACAGCAAATCAAGCTGTTGTCCTATTTACTGCAAGACCGCAAGAACATTGAAATACTGACCGCAGACCGGAGTCAAGGTCGAGACAAGGACTGTATCATCATCTCGATGGTCCGCTCTAATGAGACTGGCGTGGTCAGTTTATCCTTGAGCATGCCTTTTCTACATCTGACATCATGACGGTATGCGACAGATTGGTGACTTGCTGAAGGATTGGAGGCGTATAAACGTTTCCTTTACACGTGCCCGTTCGAAGCTCATCATATTCGGCTCCCGCAAGACATTGAAGACAGCACCACTACTACATGAGTTTTTTGAACTCATGGAGAGCCGCAATTGGATCCTCACCTTGCCATCTCATGCTCACGAGATGCACGCTGTGTTGGAATCTGCCATTTCACTCAAGCGATCCGTCGACGACGCAGATAGCGACTGCATTGATCCATCGAGGCGTCGGAAGAAGGTCAGGAAAAGCGAATGCACAGAGGAAGGGTTGCTCAATGGTAGATATATTTTGAAAGATCTCGTAAATGATTCTCGGTGACTGTCCAGAGATTCGTGACACTAAACACGCTAGTTATACGCCGCAGTGAAATACATGTTACAAGCACTGCGATGACAAAGACTAAACTTCGGTAGAAACACCGAAATGCTTCTGTATCAGATGCTTGTGGTTGGAAGTCAACTTTGAGCTGCATCCTGGCCAAGGACATGTATATCCGAATGCTGTGATGCAGTGAAGATCTCCCAGATGTGCACGTAGGGCCTCCTTTGTCGCTACTACTGCCATGGGTCTGGGCTTGCATAGAGGGCAGTACACGTACTTGACGTTGTGTTTGACAACACCCATAGCCGGCATAACACGAGGTGGCATATTGTAGACTGACCGCTGCGGCCGTAATGCGGCAAGTCGACGTAGTTTCCGGAACGAACGGCATTCGCTGTAAGACAGCCATCAGCTTATGCCTAGATACCGACAGAACAGTGCGTACCTTTCCGTCGGCCAGCCACGTACAACAGCAATTTCATCGTCGTCACTTGTCATTTCAGGTTGAGGTTCGTCAGGTTGAAGTTCTTCGATCATCTCCGGTATGCAGTCGCCCCATTCGAGTTGATCCTTTCCCGGTATGTAATCGACCTGTTCAATTTCATCCTTCTGTTTGTACAGACCAGTGTCCCAATCGATTTCATACTTCCCCGATGCATCATCATCATATTCCGTCTCGTTCCCCACTACGGAATCGCTCCAGTCAATTTCCATCTCCTCCTCCTCCTCCTCCTCGTCGTCGTCGTCGTAGGCACTGCCATTTGCATGCGCGGCTTGATACACGGCGCTGGCAGTTTCTTCAATAGCAGTCACGTACGCGCGGCAGTTTTCCACATCGAAGTTATCACCCAGATGATTTGCATACCACTTAATTTGGCAGTCTTCATCGTCACTGGAAAGTTCAAAGTTGGTTCTGTTAGCAGTGCTCAAGATCCTTGAGATCAAATACTCACCACCAAGTGATGGTGGATTGATCAGAGCATTCGGAAGATGGAGGTGGTAATTGACACATATGCGAGGGAGCTGAGTTAGATTGCGTCTTGTGAAGGCGAGTGAGAGAGGGGACGAGGCGAAGGAAAGATCCATGACTTTGGCCTTCATATACCTACAGGATGTCCATGGTGGCCAAGAGGCGCTGTTTCCTGGCCATTGTGCAAAGGCCTAAGACACTGCTACCGCGGGCCACTCGTCTAGTCCGTATCAAGAAACAGGCGCAACCTTTATGGAAGTCATTGTGAGAGGTAGTTATGCGTTCTCTTCTAGCTGAGGTTACGCAGCTTTGTGTGCTGCAGTGAGGTCGACAAATGGCAGAGCCACACCTGAGACTTTATGCAGTTGAGTATATCAATCGTTAGACTTTCAGCCGACTATATGGAGACCACGTCACCGACGAGAAAGACATACCATTTTGTAAACAGATACAGTCACTGCAGCCAAGACCGGCTGGTAAGTCACAACTTCACGAATTGGAATATTCCCGACATCGAGCGTCAGTTTGTACATATTGACCACCACCTACGCCCGATATCGCACGTCGATTGACCCTCCGAACTGGCACCTCTGCAAGTACCAGCAAATACCTCGCAGGTGTTCGCAAGAAGCAACAGGCCCAGCAGTAATCGCGTGCTCTCTCGATCAACAGAAGAGAAAACTCTATCACCTGGCGTAGATCGTATCCAATTGGAAGCCGCACGAGATGACCGAGGACGTTTGTTACTGAGGGAGGGAGCATTGGATATCAATGCAGTCTTACCTAGTCTTCAACGCATCGGCCGGAAGGCCTACGATATCGCCAGAAAGTCGCTGAACCAGGAACGGAGTGGTTGTCCGCGTCGTCACGAGGCAGCACCTGGCAGCACGGGCAGAAAGCGATCCTACATGACGGTCGGAGCATGTGGCAGGCTTATCTCTCCCCAATAACGATGCATGAATACATAGCTAGCGTCACGTTGCCGAAGACCGTGGAAGAGAAAGACAGGGTATCTCGGTCAGAACCTTCAGTACGGCTGACTCCGGCGTCGTGGTTGTCCTAAGACCTCCATGACAAGCCAATAGGTGGGGTACACCCATCAGGATACAGGCGCAGCCTGTGAGTGCTTTCGGAGTCGCCAGTGGTCAGTGTGTGAATGCACCTGAATTTTCGCAGAAAGATTTGACGCCATTGGAGATATGCATAGATACGTCTCGCTGGCCACCTGGTAACAGCCAGAACCTATCTGCTGAGTGAGAATCGTACGATAAATGTACCAGTACCTAATCTTCTCGTCGTTCAGCTCTACTCAGAATGGAGGAAAGCTGTCACAGGGCTGTCGTTCTGTTTGCGCAGTCGGGTCGCAGATTAGGTATGTTACTCCGTTATCCCGTGTTGCTTTGCTTCTACCCCAGCGCAGTACTGATAACGATTCTCCGCTCATGTCGTACTAGCTCCTCGGATTCTTCGATGATCTCAACAACTAGAAGCTGGGAGTGCGTCGAGCCAGGTGATTTCCAAGGTACGTAAATGAATGCAAGAGCAGGTCGGTTGAGGCTAGTGCCGAGATCTCAGCGAACCATGAGAACGAGGTAGAGCACACGACAGAAAGCGGGACCGGGGCGAGAACAGAGCACGGTGTGGTGGAGGTAGAAGGCGAACGTTATCATTTCCACGTGGCGCCTGCATGCCTCACCAAATGATTGATGGCAGCAGCTCTTGTATTCGAGACTTCTCTCCACTCTTACCTCCCTACGCTTTGCTGCTGCTGCTGCTTTTCGCTTTTCGCTATATTGTGCTATAGCTCGTGCTTACCGGAGTCACTATCATCTATACCGATAGAGACCATCACTTGGGTTATTCAATAGCGCGAATTCTGATTTATCGTGATTATAGAAATCTTTGTCGTCCCGCACACGCACCATCGTACTTGGAGGACCGCAGGATATTATCGCTAGACTCTTATTCTGCATCTCAAGATTACCACTATTTTTTGGACTGCCCTCCGACTTCCAAGGCCATAGGGAATGACATGCCTGTCGAGGTGGAAGAGAACCAACGCCGTTCCCTAGACACCTCTGAACTCAGCATACATGATCCCGAAAAGTCTAATCGTAAATATTGCCGTTGTCATACATGGAATTATGCTTACCAGGGTCAAGGTCCTCCAGGTTTCTATTCACAGACCTCGCTAGCAGCACCATCTACCATCCAACGTGTCTCCTCTATACCAGAGATCTTTGATCCTAATTTCGATGTGGACGCTACTTGGTTAGGTCAGAGGAGCTGTTTCAACAAGAGAGCCGGGTTACTGAAACAGTCTCTTATAGAGGATGACTCGCCATACCCAGAGGTGCGCGCTGCGGTGGCTAATTTTGACGACCCTTCTATGCCCATCAATACGTTACGCGCGTGGTTGTTTGGTATCTGCTGGGCAATAATTCTCCCAGGAGTTAACCAATTCTTTTACTTCCGCTATCCCACAATCACTGTCACCCAGGTAGAACGCACCGTACTGGAGCTCACCGATTATCGCTCACCTACAATTCGATAGATTGTACCACTTTTGGTGACCTTCCCGCTCGGACGTGCTTGGGCACGAGTGATGCCCGAACGGAAGGTCTTTGGCATATCTCTAAATCCTGGCCCGTTCGCAATCAAGGAACATGTAGATGTCCTTCATACTTTTAGGAACCCGCACCTGATCAAATCGGTCTATAGGTCATTGTGACGGTTATGGCGGGCATTGGCTCGGGTGCTGCGTATGCTGTAGGTACTCGGACTGATTATGAAAGATGCCGACTGAACTCGCACACAGACTGAGATTATCGCTGTACAACGCGTCTGGTATAATCAGGACTTCAATTTCGCCTGTACGTCCCAACTCAGATGGTCTTTAGTCACATTGTCGTCCTTACCATGACTAAGACCAATGGATGTTGGTCATGTCCACACAGGTAGGGTGCCCATGACTTGACTAAGCGCGTACAACGCTCAGATTCTCGATACTGTTGCAGATGATAGGATATTCTATCGGTGGTCTGGCACGAAGATTGGTATGTGCAATCCACCCTGATTGGTGGACTACAATAATCGGTTTGACAAAATAGCTAGTCACACCTGCTTCTATGAGTGCGTCGAAACAATGTTGTGGACGGTGTACACATTAACATCCACCCTAGTTTGGCCAAACACTCTAGTTCTCTGCGCTCTATACAACACCCTACACTCGGCGACCTATTCAGGAATTGGGCCACGGGATAAATTGAGTCGAGAGAAGTTCTTTACTTACGCATTTATACTCGCGACCGTATGGTGTGCGTATACTTCAAGCTCTGCCGATATATTTGTTTTCTTACCTTACCCTTTCAGATATTCTCCCAGGATACCTCTTCCAAGCCCTGAGGTGAGTTAGATAGCTCTGCATCTACGAGACGATCTTCATGCTCCTCGTAGTACATTCACTTGGGTAGGTTGGTAACCTGGTTTAGTGACGTTGTATTCATGACGATGCAGGCATGTTGGTTGGCACCAAACAATTTGGTGAGTTTTTCGTCAACATTGAGATATCTCGCGTTTGACCTTGACTGACTATGACATGCATGCAGAAAGTCAATCTGTTGTTTGGGTAAAAGAGGCTCTCAAAAAACTCTGAACATCACTGATTTCGGGCTAGATATCGCAGCGGGATGGGATATTCCATCATCTCATTTGACTGGAACCAGATCGCACTCATAGGCAGCCCGTAAGTTGCTACCACTCGATAGTATATCGGACTAACCAACGACCTGTGTCTCAGACTAGCAACACCATGTTCGTTGTCATATAACTATCCTTGAGGTTTAGACAATGATCTCTGTTTCGTCAGGGTGGGCCGAGGCAAATGTATTTGCAGGGTTTATTTTTTTCTACTGTGAGTTCCTGATTCTGGACGAAAACAAACCCTTCACACACATCTCGATCTTCTTTAGGGTTTCTGGCGCCTGTCCTATACGTAAGTTTGTGCTTGAATTGAAATACTAGTGCACTGACAATCACACTGGAGTTCACGAATGTCTGGTACAGTCAGTATATGCCGTGAGTGACATGCGGGAAATACCTCCAGCCCTTCAATTTCATACTTCCCGTTTACCACACAGGATCTCATCATCTGGGTCATTTGACAACAAAGGCTAGTTATCGCCAAGATGAATTCGTTTCAATGCTCATTATATGCACCAGGAAACGCCTACGACTTGAGTCGAATTGTCTTTCCGAATACTACGTTCAACAGAATAGCATACGAAGAATACAGTCCACTGTTCCTATCGTGAGTGCCATCTCCTTTTTTCAAACTGCAGCCGTCTTGAAACAGTTCTAGCACAACATTTGCTCTCAGTTACGGTCTAAGTTTTGCATCAATCACCGCGACGGTAAGCATGGGTTCTTGCCTGGTTTCTCCGTTTTGATCTTCGTTCTTGCGAGCAGATCGTGCACGCAATCCTGTACTTTAGGAAACCCATTCGCGTTCATCTGTCAAGATCGTTGGGTGAACAGCCAGACATCCATGCGCAGCTCATGGCTAGATACCGCAAAGGTATGTCTCCAACAGCTTCCGCGATCAGCGACCGACTGCGCATTATTCTTAGTTCCTGAATGGTGGTAAGGTGTAGCTCTTTTTGTACATTTCTTCGCAGCCTGACTTCCATTGGTGTGCAGGTATGCGTGCATTCTAGGTGAGCTCCTTGGCATGAACACATCACTGCCGCTCATCCTGCATAAACAGTTGTAACGTTTGCATTCGCCTGCATTTGCATCAAGGCATATCCCACACAGATGACAATATGGGCTCTTCTCATTGCTTTGTTGATAGCGATGGTCTACATCATCCCTATTGGTGCAGTTCTCCATTACTTCCCTTCAAGAATTCTGAGACTCACATTCGCTATCTTCTCCCGCAGGGATGATCCAGGCGGTAACGAATCGGCAAGTCGGATTGAAGTATGTGATCCTTACAAGCATTTGACAAGAATTAATGTATGTGCCATACCAGTGTTATCACTGAACTTATCATCGGCTACATGCTGCCGGGAAGGCCTGTCGCTATGATGATGTGCGTCCCATGCGTCTGACCCTGAAATATACAACCTGACGCCCTCTCAGGTTCAAGGTAGTCGAATTATTCTTCCAATACGCAAGGAGACAACTGACGCTACGCATAGACATGGGGCTATATCACTATGTCTCAAGGTATCCTTATTGTGTACCCTCATCGGAGCAGAATATAACGCTCACAAAACCTGACAGCTATGGCGTTCACCGCTGATTTCAAACTTGGGCATTATATGAAGATAGTGAGTGTTGATCTACTGCAGTACTCCCGTGTTCCAGAAATTAACCGTAGTATACAGCCCCCAAGAGCGATGTTCTGCTCGCAGGTCGGTTCTCATCTCTACATAACTTAGCTTGTGCTCATATTTTTGTTTTTGAAGATAGTTGCGACTGCGGTGGCCGGAACCACCCAGTTGGGCATGATGTCCTGGTAATTAACAAATCGAGCGAGTATTTCGCGCGGCTGATGGTCTCTGATAGGATGTTCTCTCACATCCCGTAAGCGGTAACGGCAATGTTTACATCGTATCCTGATCAAGGTTCCAGTGACTTGTGTCTTGCGCAGCAGAAGGACATGTGAGTGAGCGCATGTTGTAGTTGCGCCAAGATAACTGACGCTTTCAAAGGTCTGGTTTTACTTGTGCGAATACAGAAGTGCGTAGCGTTCGCCGGATTGATATGGCATACTGAAAGTGTCATCATCGACGCATCGTCAACGTAGGTATTCGCTACGGCGTCCATAGTTGTAAGCATGGCAGATAGTTGCATTCGACCTCCTCCTAGCTGACTGAGAATATTATCTGCATAGTGGGGAGTAATCGGTCCATCACTCATTTTCACGCACGGAATATACTAGTGAGTGTCTCACTTGGAGAATATATGAGAATCTCTTCTCATGGGCCTGTCAGTCGTAGGCATGGTATCTTCCCTCTGAAACCCCACTGAGCAGAACCTACAGCACTTCTGTTTTTCTTCCTCGTTGGCGTAATATGCCCACTATCCGTCTGGCTGCTCACTAAGAGGTATCCGGATTCATGGTTGAACTATGTGAAGTACGTCCTCGTTGCAATAGTGCCAACTTACTGCTGAACTGATTCTCTGCAGTTTCCCGTATGCCCAGTCTCTCGATCACAACCGCAACGTCCATGAGCTGACACCATCATAGCCTGATGTTCACAGGGATCGGGCTCATCCCGCCGGCGACAGCAGTCAACTACGTACCCTGGGCTATCATGGGCTTCATCTTCCAATACGTCCTACGGCGAAAATATTTCTCTGCGTGGGCGAAATATAATTGTTTGTCTCTCAACTTATAGAACTTGCAGAATTAACTGATCAGGCACTAGATGTACTATCGGCTGCCCTTGATGCGGGCACAGCCGTTGGAACGGTCTTCGTATTCTTTTGGTGCGCCGTATTCGGGAAGGAAGGCCAGCTTTGTACTGACGACAGACGGTTTTGAAGTTTGCAATACCCTCAAAATGGGAATCTAGGAAGTAATACTATCGGACGATGGTGGGGAAACACTGTGTTTAAGAACACGACTGATTGGCTTGGGGAGCCCTTGCTAAAACCTGCACCTGGAGGGACATTTGGGTGAGCTGTCCTCCATTGTAAGAAAATTATGTTGTAGTAATCTCATTGACCACCGTTGCCTTCAACAGCCCAGAAACCTGGTGAATTTAGATGGATTACAGATTATTGTATTGCTATGCTGTATTTTAGGGATTGTCAGGAACACTTTCTCGTTTATCGTCGTGTTATTCGCGTGTTTCTCATGAAACCATCGTCGCCGGCAAGGACTGGCATGGTGCCCGCTTGTTCGCGAATGAGGACGGATCTGCGGCAGGAACGAGTTGTCTAGGGAACGTGGCGACCGACGTTGGCGGTGTTTGCTCACGCCAAGCGGTCCCCAACTTCGCATTTAGCGCGGTGATTTGTTTGGTCGATTTTTCAACCTCTCTCTCCTCCCTCCATCGCCTTCATCGTCCCCGACGACTTGCACGACCCTTCTCCGGCTTGGTCTTCATTTTCTCGCTATCCAGCACCCACATTCGTTATTTCAACGCACTCGTTGATTTTTTGAAGCCATGTTCGCCAGCTCGGTCCTCACTGCCCTCGTTGCCCTCCCCTTCCTCGTTCAGTGTGCGCTTTACTCCCCTTTGTGTTTCGGCGCAAACTGATATCTAATATCGACATTTCTTGCAGCTGCCACAGCTGATTGTACTCGCACATACACCATCAAGGAGGGTGATGTTTGTGACTCTATCTCTGCCGCCAACAATGTGTCCACGTAGGTTACCAGCTCATCGACCGTGCTACCCCGCCCTCAACTTCCCGTAGGTACCAGCTGGCAGTTGTCAACCCGAAGATTGACGCAGGTTGCGACAATCTCCAAATCGGTGACACACTCTGTCTCGGTTTGACCGGTCAGGACTGCACAACAACCTACGTTGTTCAGCCCAATGACGACTGCGACATCATCACGTCGAACCACGGTGTCAACTCGACCATGCTCTATGCAAACAACCCTCAGATCAACCCGGACTGCACAAACCTCTACGTTGGCGAGGTGAGTGAACGATCGACCTGAGGTGTCGCCCAGATATTCATAGTTGTCATAGGTTCTCTGTGCGGCAGGTACATTCGCCGCCCCCCCTGTTCCCTCTTCGATGCCCGCAGCGACAATCCCTGCCACCGCTATTCCAGCTATTCCTTCTACTAGCGTTGTCGCCTCGATCACTCCGGCGCCCGTAGCAACGACCGCTGCGCCTTCGGCTTCGGCCACTGCTGACGATGACGATGACGATGACCTCCCCTTCTGCGACGAGCTCTAAGCTCGCCGCATGGTCCTCACGTCAGCGACAGGCCGGCGGGCCTGGTGAGAAGAGTAACGGGGACGTCCGAGACGCCATCAGTCGTACGAAGTCAGTCATCTTCATGAGTGGAGGGAATGTGCTGGTCTCTTGTCTCCATTGAGTTTGCCACACTTCGCTTGTCGATCGCACTCGGGAGTACTCATACTCTTTCGCTTGCTGGTACATTACGCAACTATTGGTCCTTAGAACGATGCCTGTTACCTCGAGTTACCGTTCCCTACTAGCTATACCCATCTTGATGTTTTACTTGTTCACCTATTGACATATATCTTGTGAAGCGATATAAAGTACGCTCGTCTATTTTCTATTGCCAGGTCGATGAGATGCAGCAATATTGTTTGCATTGATTATATCCAACATAGATGGTGCGTTACAGCGCATGCGATTTAGGATTGCCCCACGATACCGGTCCAGGTGTCGACCAGATCCACAACACAGTACCCGTTGATTGGGACATACTGTTTGGTTATCATCTTGATCGCCTCTTGCGCAACCATACCACCTAAGAATGCAGCAATATTTGGGAGATCTGCTGTTGGCGTGCGAACCCTGGAGAACAGTTAGTACAAGGTGACAAAGCCAGGCTATATACCAACGCACAGTTCACCAATGGCATCTTCAAGCTGCGAAGGTAGGTCAGCTCCTTGACCGATGAGAGACTGGACTTCCTTCGAGAGCGCCTCATCGGTAATATCAGAGGCAGCTATAGAGGACACAATCAGTGCTCAGTGTATGATAGCCCAATGCAACCTATCATCCTACCTATGCCTCGAGACAGCAATTCCGCGAGGGCAGATAGTGCCAGGTGTGTGGCCGTCTCTCTAGGAAAAATCTCAAGCGAACTTGCTGGCAAGTATAGCGGTCATTAACATGGATTTCAAACGCATTTATGTGTAAGACACCAACCAAGGGCAGCTTTGTCCTGGTCGAAGGAACCCAGCCGACTGCCACGGAGTAACTTGATATGATGTGCGTTCTTGACAAAGGCGTCAACCATGGCCTCGTCTATTGAGACGTCAGGGAAGTGTTTCTTTAGAGTCTCCTTAAATAACACCTGCAGCGAAGGTATAGATCTCAATACCCCACAAACAACTCGACGAAAGGGTCACTCACCGTCTCAATCCGCGCCTGCTCTTTGTACATTCTCTGCAGCTTAACATAGCTTTCGGTGTCGGTCTTCATATCAGGCAAGGTAGGGGAAAGCGGCAAAGCACCCGGCCCTTCTGGAGACTCCACAAACAAGCGTAGGGTCTTAAGAAGAGTATGAAAAGCTGTCGACGGCTCTGCAGACTCGTTCGCATACGCCGGGTGAGGAAGAGGTGGGAGATCAAATAGAGAAGCTACATCCGAGGGCACCTGATAGCAATATAATATCAGCTCCGACTCCACTGGGGTCGTCTCTTGTACGTACGGGCTTTTCTGACCATAAACGAAAAGCTTGCGCTTCGGCCTCCTCAAAGTTCTCTTCGTCCGGCTTGCACTTGAGCGCACTGATTCTAGCCTTAAACGCTTGTTTGTCGGCATATGATGTTGGGAGGGAACCATCGTGCTATATTGCATGCGGGTGTGGTGTGAGGCCTCACAGATCATTGCGCTAGGACATTTGAAGAGCTCGTACCTCTGCTTTCCATTTTTCAGATTCTTTGACGAGGATGACAGCAAACGGGACGTGTCCATGATCCGTAGGATCAAGGGAATCATAATCCAAGGTCTGCGCCCATTCTTTCAGCGCAGGGAATGGATTTGTGAGACGCAAAGACGGCGCGGTCTCGCTATGAGATTCGATTACTAAGCGAGAGCATCGCACGCAGGTTATTAAATACGGTAATCAACACTATGATGCAGATAACGTACTGCAATGCTCATGAAACTGGATGCAGAAATCGGCTAGGAAACCAGCAGAGCGTACTGAGATCAGCGGTGGGTCCGCAGGATCCTCCCAAAGAAGGCGTGACAGAATATCGAGATGGTCCTTGTTCACGTTATGTGCGATTACGAGCGAGAAGCTCTTGATCCACTCCCTACCTTCGTTACTCGCGAGTACGTCCTCCAGGCTACGGACATCGGCAGCACCGTCAACGCTCTCGTTCAGTTCTTTCAGGAGTGTGACAGCCTCTTCCGCACGAGACTTGCCGATGCTAGCATAACCATTTAGAAAGAAGTTGTTTCCTGCATCAGCTGGTGTTACGCTAGCAGAGTCAAGGATGGTGAAGTGGCCGATGCCTGGTAGAACGAGATTCTTCAAGATAGAGGTGGATGTGGCTGATCCTGAGACGACCAAAATCCTGGCAGACTCGAGAGCTGCCTGACCCGATGCTGCCCAAAGACTGGATAAACAAACACATTAGAACCGCTTGGAAACGTTACTCCTACTATAACATCACGAACCGTAGCTGACGATCGTAACGCCGGGTCTTATTGTCGGGCTGTGCCCTGTAGCGAGGTCAGCGTTTGAATGAAGAATGTCTGGAGCGTCTCGTACGCAACATGAGTTGTAGCCTGCTCGATGTCCACCGCTTCATGTTTGTGCATCGTTTCTCGCCTTTGAAGGTTCTTCGTGTCAAGAGAAGCGTCGGACAAGCTTGAGTGGTGGTCTTCGTGCAACTGAAGGCAACTAAGCAGTCACAACAGACGCGCGCTCTCGAATCGAATGTTAATGTGACACGTGACACGTGACATCTCGTGCATTTTGCCCACCGACTTTCAGTACAACGACCGCGACTTGTACACCCACGAACGAAATCACGACAGCGAAGACAGCACCAGCTGCGAAGAGGGACTCCTTCAAATCTCCGTAGTTACTCATCGTCATGAATTATTCCACCAAGGACTATGGTTCTCTCGCGACGCAACTCGTTCAAGAGTCTCGTCGTTCAACGGCCACGGACACCTTGCAAAAATACAACGACGGTCTCGTGAGGGCAATCATACGCGAGCAGCGCCAGCTGGAAAGTCTTGTCGATAGCGCACAGAACCCAGATGGTACCCCTTCGAACGACATGGTCTTGTACATCGCTATCATCAACCGCAACAAGCGGTGTCTTCTCGCATACCACAATCACCGCATTGAGAGGCTCAAAGAACTCTTCTGGGCTGCGGGTGGTGCGCTTCATCTCATCCTCTCAACATCTGCAAATACTGCCGCGAACGGCCAGCCCAGTGCGGACATCAGAGCCAAGCTCTCGCCGCATGAAGTCGACTTCCTACGCGCATACAGCGAGTCGGTCTTGATGTACAGCAAGAGCTTGGATGTCGACTTATTCCCACCTATCGTGAATCCCCCGAAAGATTTGCATGTGACAGTACGCGTTGCACGCGAATGTGGAGTCATTCAGACAGAGGTGGGCGCCATCGACTTCAAGAAGGGGCATAGATATCAAGTCAGACGGAGCGATGTCGAGCATCTGATAGTTCAAGGGTATTTAGAGGAAGTATAGCCGTGCGCACTTGTATGTTAACAGATGGTCTCACACGTATTTGAGTATGCTCATGCGATGTATGTAGAAGATACAACGCCCTACCGCATCGCATGGCAAACTTGTTCTCAGCATGGGAAAGGCCAGTATCGCCTCGCTTCTACCCATCATCAACGTCAGAACACAGCTAGACGGGTTTCGCGAGGGTTTACACCACATGGTCGTGAGTGCGATGGTCGGGACGAAAGACAGCAGGTGGGAGACGAGAAGCGTAGGTTCAGACCACGTCATCCTTGCTAGTCTAGCAGAGGGAGACACACAAACCTCATGAAGTTAGCTGCGGATCTATCTTATAATACTTAGATTAAAGTCAAGGTACTCATGCATCAACGTTGAACGCCATGGCTGCGCACTGCGCAGCATACGTCGTTCCCACATAGATAGTGACATTACATGACTTTAGACACGTACAAGCAGGCCCATATAGATCAGCTGGCTGGATGCCACCAGGAACAAAAATGTTATCCGTCTTGACCGCTGTGAAGTATTGACAGGAGCAGCTGTGGAAGCCGCGTCTGGCAAGACAAGTGATCGGAGAGACCGTAGCTGTAAGAAAGTGTATTAGACACTATCAGTCACATTCAAAGAGAACGGCGTACAATAAACAAGCCCATCGCCGCGAAACAGTACGCGAAGACAAGGATGTAAATCGTCGTGCCGACATTCAGTAGTCCGGCCAACAAAGTTACAATGACGCTATACAAAAGGTAAGAACTTGCGAACAATCATGAGTATACAGACTCACCCCACAAACTTATAGCCGTCATATGCCATCAAGTCTAACACTTGGCTTGAGCCCTGAAGCAGACGTCAACATACACACAGGTCATCAAAGCGCCAAGAAAGGTGCGAACCTGGATATTGAGGAGATAACATCCACCTTTCACGAAGCAAAAGTCCAGAAGCACTACAAAAATAGCTTTTGTCGCCGCTGCCCCCAAAATCTCAGGATGGAAACGAGAATTTAGACCAGAATATAGTGCGGCGAGTAGAATGTAGGTCACAAGAGCCATCACTACACGAGAAGACATTGTCAGACATAGGACATAAGTAAGGAGCAATCACATACATGGAATATAGAGGTCTGGAGAATTGATATCGTCTCTCGGAGGTAACCACTCAGATTGCCCGTTTTCAGTACGATACACACGGCGAGACCAGTGTTTGTGTCTCCAAGGGAAGAGCACAACGCGAAGTTTCTTAATGACATATGAGTTTGACACGTTGAAATGGTGTTTGACGGCAGTTATAGGGATCAGACCGCCGAGCTAAAGCAGTCTTCATATAAGCTCTAAGTATGAACAACTATTATTGCAGACGTACATTCTTTTGAACGTAGTCCTGTCCTGCTTGGACAGCACTATGCCCAAGCTGCATGCCAAATTGGGCCGTTGCATCGTTCAGCCCCCATGCAGAGAAGTCTGCTGGCGCCATCGGATTGAGAGGCACTGGCGGAACCTGCCCGCGAATCGGTTGCTGTGGAGGTGACCCGATAGGCGGGTACTGGCTGCCTGGAGCAACATATGGTTGCGGACCTCTCGACGGTGCGCCTACTGGTATGGGTTGTGAGTACGCCTGCGGTTGAGGTGGCGAACTCGTGTAGCGTTGGTAGCCTTGTGGAGAAGCAGGCGTGGAAGGCGGTTCCGGGATGTACGCGGGGTGTGTCGGTACAGGGTGCTGCAGAGGCGGTGGACTGCGACTGTTAGTGTAGTAAGACATTATAACAGCCCAAAGCGAGGATTGAAGAAAGGAAAGGAGGGTTTATTCGAGCAGTGCGATTCCACGAGACGGTCAAGCTTCTTGCCAGGCGGGAGGTTAGACGCTTGGCGCTGCAGACGTGTATGGCACGTGGGCGACAAACAAAGCCTAACATCGCGAGCGCCTGCTCCATAAATCCCCGTGGTTGAGTTTCCTGCGCTGGCACCGTCGCTCATTTCCCTGCTGCGATGCCATACTACACCATTCGGCAGACGGACACGCCAGCCATCAAGAACGCACCCATCGAGGGTTTGTACGATGGCAATGGCTCGTTTAACAATCTCCATCTGGCGGGTTTGGTCATCGTCGTGCCTTGGTTCGTCAAGCGCATGCTACCGCTTTTCAACCGTGGTGGATTCAAAACCTATCTGTTCTTGGTGCTGATCCTCGGAATACCTATTACTATGGCCTATTGGACCGTCATGAGTATGTACGGCAAGCGCAAAAACGAGAAGGTCGTGCTTCCCGACAGGAATCTGGAGGAGTACATTACGATTCACGATCCTGAACTGAAGGCCAAGTATCATGGAAAGGAGAAGATCCCCATGCAGATATTCCATGACGCGTATTTTGAGGGCAAGATTGATTTCAATGGTGCGCTCCTATTCTTGACGCGTTTCGCCACGCTTGTTGCTGACATCGACACCCCAGGCGACGTGTTGGATATCATGGAACAGCGCCACGACTGGTCAAAGATGATCTTCACACTTGAGCTTTTCAAATACGTGTTTTTCACATTGATTCCAGAGGTGATTAAGCACACGGAGTCTCAGGATGAGGAGCAGGTCCGGGACCACTATGACAGTACGTTGCATCTCATTTTCCTCTTCGCACGCGTGCTCAAGCCTGGGCGAATCATAGGAGGGGATGACTTTTACGAATGGTACGTAATTGCAATCTTTCTCTCACTGGACGAGGTTTCATCATATCATTAGGTTCCTTGGACCTCGCATGGTGTACACGTCAGGTATCATCAACGACTTAACGAGAGAGGAGACACTTGAAGAGCTTCAAGACAACAAGCTCACAGTCGTTTGCGAGAAAGTGAGTGATCTACACTTGGTGGTCTACGGTCATTTATTGGATATGTCTAATTCGCGAATAGCTCAATTTGCAACCAGAAGATCATCTGTTGGACATTGGTTGCGGGTGGGGAACCTTGGCTGCCTTTGCCCACAAGAACTACGGATGCAAAGTAACCGGGGTTACTCTTGCGAAGAATCAGACTGCATTTGGCAATGAGCGCATTGCAAAGAATGTATGTGGTCAATTCCACGATTCATAGACATGAAGCTGATCGTTCTGAAGGGAGGTGATCCGTCTAGGGCGAAGATCATCTGCACAGACGCAAGATATATCCCAGGCGGCAAGGGTGCTTACACTAAAATCGTCAGTTTGGAAATGGCCGAGGTACGTATCAGCCCGTCATCAATGTACACTTTCTGAACATCTCGCAGCACGTAGGCATCCGTCGCTACCAATCATTCCTTCGTCAAGTATATGATCTACTGGACGATGACGGTATCTTTGTCCTACAGGTGGCTGGCATTCGCCCGCACTGGCAATACGAAGATTTGATTTGGTGAGCTCCTCTACAACGAATCGTCTGACCAGATACTCAGTCAAACAGGGGTCTGTTCATGAACAAGTACATCTTTCCCGGCGCCGACGCATCCTGTTCTCTTGGATGGGTAGTGAATCAGGTCGAGGCTGCTGGCTTCGAAGTCAAGAACATCGATGTTCTTGGTGTACATTACAGTGCCACTATATGGCGCTGGTACAAGAACTGGATTTCTAACAAGGACAAGGTTCTCGAAGCCTACGGCGAGAGATGGTACAGGATCTGGGTATTCTTCCTTGCCTGGGCTGTCATCACCTCCCGGTATGTGTTATATTACATACAACCACTTGATGGAATGCTAAGTGTGACCCGCTTTACAGGAACGGCGGTGCTTCGGTCTTCCAGTTGACGCTCCACAAGAATATCAATGCATACCCCCGCGTGCTTGGGGTTGCCAATCACAACTCCATTCTTGTGAAGACCTCTAAGACGATTTCGTACGTGATTTCCTTCTTTCAAGATCAAGCGAGGATGCTAACCCCTATTGAACAGACCGGTCGAGTGAGCAATCCTAAAATAGTCATGCTGGCGTAGATCGCTAAGGACTGGAGCTGCTGTATTTATATGGATCTGGACGGATTCTTATACACTTCTTGCATTGTGTGACTTTGTTCAATATGAGGTGCAAAACGTTCGACGTTCAACCTGCATGACTAAGGCCGACGCATGCCTAAACAAAGACGTTGTCGGGACGGTGTCTGCTTCCAGCGCTAGAGCGCCCGCCCAAAGCTTGTTCTTGCACAAGCAGCTTCATGCAAAGCACCCTGAGGGTCACTGACACTACGCCTACACCCTATCGTGACACCGTAACTCCTCTCATACGAAGCACTAGGCTGTGTACATGCGTTCCCTCTGTGTTCATTTGCAGATAAACGGTCGTTGGAGAACATGACCTCACATCTACAACCAGACAGTCCGGGCGAGCTTTCTTCTCCTGAGGATGGCAGTAACTTTCGTAGGAGTCTTCAGATTGATATGAAGGGTCTTGTGGGAGATGCAGTGGGAAACGTAAGTGAGTTCAGTGAATTATGCACGTCGTTAACTCAAGGTACAACAAGATGAGCATAAGTCCGGGCAGTCGTGACGTCGTCCTTGCCGCGTACGCCCCGTTGAAAATTCATGCATTGAATTGATCTAATTCTGTGATAGACGGAAAGGTCTGTTTATCATTGATCTGGAGGCTCCGTTGAACGTCCCAAGGTTCGTCTCCCGTTCTCCTCCAGCAACTTGGCTGATTTAAGATCAGATTTCTCCCACAAGGAGGGACTTGGGATGTTGCAGACGTACAGTGGAACCCCCATATATCTAGGAAGGAATATATTGTGTCCACATCCAGCGAAAAGCTGTAAGCATTGCTGGTCGTGTTCTTGTTGTCCTTGTTAACTGAACCTCGACGAAAGCCTGATATGGAACTTGTATCTTTCCGGAAAGACGTCCATAGAACATATCCTCCGTTCTCATTATCGTGCCATCACGGACATCAACTGGCATACTTCTGACCCTGACATAGTAGTGAGCACTGGCATCGATTCCTGGCTATGGGCATGGGATCTGCGCACCCCACAGAAACCAGTCATGGGTACGTCAGAAACTGATTAGCCGTACTCCAACACGCTGAAATCGAGTCCTCAGGGCTATGCGCATTCAACGGTACGAAAATCGCGATCTCTTCTATCCCCGTATTGTGATAAGTGTATAGCCGGCGGTACCCAGGTCAAGTGGAATAGGCAGGATGGCAATATTCTTGCTTCGTCTCATTCTAACGAAGTTTTGATTTGGGATAGACGGGTTCGCTCTATTCATATTGCCGCAGAGGCTCCGCTGATCATTTGAGTAGAGAGGGTCACTTCCGGTCTCCCAAATTCAAGCTCATAGCGCTAAGATCTATGGCATTGACTGGTCTCACAAAAGACGCAACGAGATTGTTACGTGCTCGTTGGACAAGACGATCAAAGTATGGGATGTGCAGAAGCCTGTCGATAAAGAAGGTCACTATCAACCCACGTTGACTATCCGCACCGCGTATCCCATCTGGAGGGCTCGTGACTTGCCCTTTGGTCATGGCGTACTGAGCCTTCCCCAGAGAGGGGAGACCGCGCTCGAGATGTGGACCCCAGACGACCCTCAAGAACCCGTCGAGAGATTCGAAGGACACGCTGACGTAGTGAAAGAATTCGTCTGGCGTAGAGGGGGTAAGTGAACCCCAAATTCCCTCTGTGAACGGAAGATTTACGATGTTGCAGAGAACAACCAGTTCCAGCTGATCACTTGGTCTAAGGACAAGACGCTTCGATTCTGGCCAATTGATGAAGATGTCAAACAAGTATGTATTGAATGGTACTTGCGATTTCCTTACTATTCTGACTATACTTAAGAAAGTTGGCGGCTCATCTACCCCCATATCTCCGGCAACTCCTCCTTCGTTGGACGAACAAGTCTCGTTTAGTAACCCTCCTATAGCGTCTGATCTCCCTCCTGCGTTGTCTGCGCCAGTGGGACATCGGGCTATATTGGCAGAAGTACGAGCATCTCAACCACTCCGTCCGTCCAAAATAAATGCGTTGAGACATCTGCAAGAAAACATACCTGCACATGCTAGCTCCAAAGGCGTAGGCAAGACGATTTCCAATCCAGACAAAGAGAAAGGTGGGACCATGAGTCGGGGATACGTTGGTGGGCGGTCCGCACACATCACAACGTTTGCTTGGCTATCCAGTGTGAAAGTCGGGAATAAGAGAGATGATAGTTCGGGCCCAGCTAGCGGTGGGGAGAGCGGCAACGCCTCCCGCTTCAACTCTCGCTCGCGACCCCCGTCCGTCATCCTTGACCCATCGATGCCGATGTCTATGTCCTTGCTGGATGCCAGAAGTAGGAGTAGAGACTTAGAAGAGGAAACCCGCGAAGTAGATTCCAACCAGACTCTGCAGGAGGAGTAAGATTTCACTTCACCTAGCTTTGCAAAGCCTTAATCATGTCCTCCAGGATTACCTCTGTCGTCAACAAGCTCACCGCGTCCAAAGTCAAGTTGGAGAAGGTCAGTCATTTCGCTCACGCGTTTGCAATCGGCTCCACAACGTAGTCTCCACAGGCAGATCTCACAAAAAGGCGCACCTGCACATTTGGACTGCATGGTCCTTGGGGTGATTCAACGTCCGTCTTTATCCGAATATCCTTTACATTTCCTCGAGACTACCCGCAAGCCTCGCATCCTGGAGGAACTCCACAGGTTGATCTGGAAAGGAACCCTCTTATATCTGTCAAGAACCGTGTTTATATTCTTCGACGACTGCGAGCGATACGTGAACACGAACGGCCATGTTTAGAGGCTTGTCTGCGATTCCTTCTCTTTGGTGATGAAGATCAGAATCTGCGCACTAATGATTTAGACTCCGAGTCTTCTTCGGAAGATGACGAAGCTCAACCAACAACACGACGGGCAAAGGAAGCGACATTCTCCCTCCTTCGCGGTGACAAGAACTTGGCGGAACCGCGGACCTCCCAAGGAGTCTTTGGGCCTAATGGCAGGTGACGTCAGCTTTTCACAAATTCCTGTTTCTTACCGTAGATATTTTGCAGGGGAATTGGTATGTTTTTTTAGAGCACCTCCCCGGATTGTACGCAACACTATACGAGAGTTATCCGCGTCATCATCGACAGATCCTCGTACGGGACACGACAATTCACCCTCGCACCTGTTTTGGTCTCCAGTTCTCATGTCTGATGCCGTGCGACGCTTGGCGCTAGCGGCGCACGATCGCGATGTGGAATCCCTTGACATCAAACGGGCCGAAGATGCGCATAGTATCCTGCGCATCATGTCCAATCTCTTCACCTTTTCACATCAGAAAACGAGACGAGTCTCGGAGCAATCCAGTTTACGGCCCACAGACGTACAAAACGACTATTCGTTGCTACCCACTCGGAGGAGCATTGTATACATCAAGGACGCTTCAATGATCACCGGGAACAGCGTGAATGCTGCGAGACAATACGTTTTCCCTACCAACGATCCTCTAGCAGCTTGTAAAACAAATGCCGCTACCGCAAGACTCCTTGGGCGACTTGATCACGAGCGGGTGTTTGGCATGCTGCAGGTACTTTTGACTGATGGTCAGAAATCCAGTCCACCGGTCGGAGAAATGCCGTCACTGTACGCGTTTTGCAGCCCGCTGACGTTGAAAATCATGGAAAAGCTGTACGTGTCGTTCCGTGTACTAGCATGGTTCAAGATTGACGTTCGTATCCAGATATACAGAACTTTGTCTCACTAAAGATATACAGATGCTGGCTATGATGTCTGTTGTTCTGTTACGGCTGGCTGTGGATTTACGTACGTTGGTATATTCAGGCGACGTTGCCGTTCTAACAACGTCTCACAGGCAATTCTTTGTCACTAAATGACGGCGCGTCAACACCAAATTCTCAAAGGACACATCAAGACTATTTCAGCTCTAAGCACAACATTGGCATACGACAGAGTCCTCGTTCGCCTTTGTGGTCGCGCACAACTCCATCCCCGACGGCTGGCCAACCGTCCGCACCTCCACTCACTTCGCCGTCATCTTCAAGGGGCTCGTGGTCTAGTCTATTCAATGCCAGCAACATGCGCCGTTTCATATCTGGTACGAACCGGTTTGGTCATCACGTCTTCATCTGTCTTACGAATCATTATCACTAGCTCAGAAGAACGGCACTACTGTGAGCGGAAGCCGAGCACATTATTCCCCTCAGTCTCCTCAGATCAAGGATTTTGGACGTGGTTCACCTGGCGGAGGAGTTTCTGTTCCAAGGTCGTGGTCTGAGGCGGATACGGTGTTGACCAAGAATTCCATTTCGTTTTCTTCGACAGGCAATACTAGGCCCCGGCCGACATTTTCACAGATAGTCAGTTCTGGCCCTCCGACTGAAGAGAAGAAGAGAATTACTGTAGAGATCACTCCTCAGATGCGTTTACAGAGGTGGGCGGCGTGTTCCGTAGTACATTGGACGCGGTTGACTTTGTATAGATCGATATTCCGGCTTCAGCCACGCCAACGTCGACAGTTGGAGGCTCACATCTGGGCCTACGCCGACATGCTTCTTGCATGGAGTCTTCCTCGCAAGAGAGCTGAACTATTGGAGTCTGCTCGAGGACAATTCGGCATGACCTCGTCACATCCAGTGATTGCGAATATGCTTAGTTCGAGTCCTTTCGGTAAGCGCAGTCGTTATAGTCGCTGCCATAATAGATAATCATGCTGGGATTATGCCTCATGCTCCAGGCGTCGTGCGGTCTTGTTCAAACTGTGGTCAAGAAATCAAGAATGACACTGAAGTCTGTGCGGCGTGCGGCATACGACAAATGAGCGCACGTTGCGTCGTATGTCGCCTTCCTATCAAAGGTAACCAAAACTTGCCCGCTTTTTTTGTACTATCGCTGACTCTGGCTCAGGGCTGTCTCACACGTGCGTTTTCTGTTTCCATGTGACGCACATACGATGTTGGAAACTGCGGAAAGACACTTGGTGCGCCACAGGTTGCGGCTGCAACTGTACGGAGCGTACAGAGGGTATTATATCAGAAGAAATCGCTCAGTCTCCTGTTGCGCTATCGCCTACAGGTTACCTTCCACTGATGTAGTTCTGCGCTGTGTATTCAGCTTATATTGGGATATTTATCGCACGTGTTATTACGAACGTTGTCTGTATGGTGATTTTCTGTAGTCCTGCATGTTTCGACGCCATGTCGATTTGACTCGAGAACTGACGGCCGTCTGGGGAGGTCTGGCCGGCCGGAAAGCATGGACCGAATCGGGACACGTGGAGGATCTTCCCCGCTTCTACTCGCGGATGTCGGCTATCGCACTCCCAACCGATTCCCGTTCGGGCGCCCGCAAGGACAAATGACCCAGGCAACATATTGTCAACAACGAATACATTTTGTTCCACTTCGACAGCATGTTTTACACAGAGAACAACCTTAGAACAGACACCGCGATGAGGCAGATGTCCACATTTCGACCTCTCATCGTCCGCACGATTTGGAACTCTACCTGCACATGATCTCCGCTAGCGCAGGATCAACAAGGGTCTGACATTGAGAGCGGGTCGGTCAACAAGTTAAAAAGCCGCAGGGGACAAAAGTGTACCTGATTATGTAGCTGGTCATTATATTCAACCACAGATTGTTTTCGACAGCTAGGCGACGACCTTGAAAAGTACGAGTGTGTAGCATCGTGCAAAACACAGCCACAACTGTGATTGAGGAGTTAAACGAAGGGGAGATGGGTGGCCTCAAGGTGAACGTTGTGAGGAGAAGTAAAAAAAATTCCGGGGAGGTCTTGTTGGTGCGCGACCCACTGAACGGGAATCCCGATATGTCGCGCGCGGAAAACCAGAAACAAGAATGATCAGATGACGCGCGAATGAGAAGTCCACGTGACGCGCTTGCGGGCAAAATCATTGCCTATTCGGTACGGCCCACCTAACTCAAACTCTTAACCGATTCTTGGGGGAATCGGAATGGGCGCCTACTGAACCTCACTACTATGCACTTCTCCAAAACCTACGACCAACTTCTCCTCGAGCTCCCCCAAGAATTAAGAGACAATGCCATCGAATATCGCAGACTCAAGAAACTTATAAAACAAGTTGTTGAAGAGCTGACATCCATCGGTAATTACCTGTACTGCCACTTCCCGAGAGTCGTGCTAATGGTGACTGCCTAGGGCTATCACCGGACATCTTGCACAAGGTTTTGCTTGACACTCGAACAACAGACCCTGGGGGAAAGGGAAAAGCCAAGGAAACTAACTCGTCATGGGTTGAGATTGGATCTTCTGAAGACGCCACGGGATTACCGAAGGTTGTCTACGAGATCAACGCCGAGTCAGATCACTTCGAGCCCCGTCTACGGCTCATAGTCAGTACGACTAAAGATGAAGTCTTCACCTTCCCTCGTTTCCCCTCGCCGGATGGGTCACCACATCGAGAGGGTGAACATGCTCACATCATGAACGCCGAGGAAGATAACTCTCAGGATGGCGACTTCTTATCTGTTCCCTCCACCCGTGGACGCGGTGTTGGGACGTCTGGAGGAAGTCGCAGCCATTCACCATCTCCAGAACCGATCAGCACGTATGTCCTCCTTTAGGCTTCATTAGTTTTCCTCTGACGATTGCCACAGAACTACCAAGGGTGAGACGCAAGAAGTAGTCATATCCCTACCGTCCGACACCGTCTTTTTCGAAGTCTTGATGCAAACTTTCCAAGCTTTGAACGTACATCTTACTACGGTACGCGAAGGGTTTATGGGAAACATCGCGGAACTATCCCGTAGTATCTCTTCCACAGCGCGTCCAATGTCGTCTGTGTCGGCTTTTCACGCATATTCGCATTCGGCGAATCCGGCGACCATAAACGTTCACACTCCTACTCTTGCACTAACCTCCGGCAAGTCGGATCTATATTCGTGGAGAGAGATTTTTCAGCTTTACGTTGACACTGAGGTATTCGAGAGCCATAGTGAGCGGGCTAGAGGCGAACGGTCGGTTGAAGAAGCAGAGGAACGCTGGAACTTATTCATGCAGAGAATGTCAGACAAGGGTTTCAATGAAGGGCAAGCGCTGAGACTTAAGGAAAGTCGGGATGCCCTACGGACATTTCTGCAGTTGAACGCCTACATTTTGGACCTTAAGAAGGTAAGTCTACTCCGTTATGTGTTTCAAATAGCTCATGTGAAATCATGATACAGTTCCAATTCGCGACTTCGGAGGCTACGCGGAAGATCTTGAAGAAACACGCGAAGCGAACTGCATTGCCAGTGTCCCCAAGTCTGTCTTCACGGTTCTCGTTACCGGTCATATATGCTGGGTCATCGGACGTCTCCACATCACTGGTACCATTTACACCTACGTCCGGCACGTCGTTCTCTTTGATGCTAGTGCAAGCTATGGGCGAGACCCTCTTGCCGGTCATACCCCATATCGATGATTACGCTTGCGTCATCTGTACTAGTATCGCTTTCAAGCCGATTCGATTGCAGTGTGGGCACCTGTTCTGCGTGAGGTCAGCCTCGGTCTTACATTTCATGTTCTCATGTGCTAATCACTTTACTCCGCAGGTGTCTAGTGAAGATGCAGAAGCGCGGTCAAGGGGATTGTCCCATGTGCCGGGCTCCTACGGTTCTTTCGGCTAATCGCTGTATGTTTTGAGTCTTTCAATGTCGGCGATACCTTCGCTCAATTGTCTTCACAGCAAACGTTGACTGGGCACTTCTGAATTTCATGAAAGACTGGTTCCCGATCGAGGCGAAGAAGAAGCTACAGCAAAACGAGCGTGAGGCAGCGGAGGAACAGATGGAAGAGCTTGGTTTTAAGGAACAGAATTGCATCATTGCTTAGCTGTTGCACGGAATCTATCAGGATACGTCTACGGGTGTAGGCGTTTCCTTCTGCATGCTTCGTCTCCTTAGGAACTCTTTGGTCGATGTTTTCTTGGGCTTGTGCTTTACGCTAGGTTTAATAAGTAATAAGTACCCTAGGACCGTTGATTACACTCCACGGATAGAACTATAATAAATCTATGTATCAGCGTACAGTGACTGCTGTTTCTCGTCTAGCTACTCATCCATTCTCGGAATGGTTTTGTAGAAGCGGGCGCGAGCGCTCAGTGAACTTGTCCATGTTGCGTCTTGCGCTCAGTGCACTGCGATCTGCTCCTTTACTTCGCGTCCACCTTTGTTCACCCGTCCTCCGTTCGAGATATGCTCATCGACTCGAAGGTCAAAAGTCCGACGCGGTTTCGAAATTGGAAGAATTACCCATCATGCAGGCCGTCATAAAGCGGATGCAGCAGAGAGAGAAATTACAGTCACAAGTAAGATGGCCGCCATTTCCAACGGCCGGACGTCTAATGCAATGACCTGCAGATATCGCCGAATCTGAATACGCCCGAGGATAAGGTGGTGATGAAGAAGCTCTCCGAGTCCGATGCCTTACGTAGTGCATGGACGGAATGGCAGAATATCAAACAGGTTAGTTCCAATCTATTGTGCGAGTTTGTGCGCTCAAGGGGAGGTCGTAGTAGTTGCTGAGGGAGACATTGCCTCTACTTGAAGATTCAGATTCAACCATGCGTTCTCTTGCTGCCGAAGAACACAACGAACTACTCGGCAAGCTCACTGCCATGACTGAAGGGGCTTTTCCCAAATTGCTAGTCCCGCTATCACAGACTGCGCATATGTCGGCGATGCTTGAGATCAAGGCTGGCGTGGGCGGGTCGGAAGCGATGCTTTTTGCGGCAGACATCATGCGGATGTACATACGTTTGGCTCAGAGCATGGGCTGGAAAGCAACGACCGTGGTAAACAATGCAATGGAGAGCGGTGGGGTGAAAGATGCTTTGATTGAATTCAAGGGAGACAACGTGTATGATACGTTGCGATGGGAAAGCGGGGTACACCGGGTTCAGAGAGTCCCTGCCACTGAAGCAAACGGCCGAGTACATACAAGTACAATCACCGTTCTGGTAAGTCTAGTACCGTATTCTACTTCGTCGACCATTGATCATCTTGTGGAACTAGGTTTTGCCCTTAACGGAGGACGGCGGTTCAGAATCCGAGAGTGAACTATATACTATGGACGAAGTAAGAGTGGAAGTTATGCGTTCTCGGGGAGCTGGCGGACAAGTCAGTCAAAAGTTATATGACGTCTACAATACATGCTCAAATGAGGGCAGCACGTTAACAAAACAGAATCTGCTGTGCGTTTGACGCACTTACCGACGGGCATCACCGTGTCTATGCAAGATCAGCGGAGTCAACACCAGGTCCGTATACCAACAAGACTGCCCACATATACGAGACTGACATGATTCCTATAGAACCGACGACGCGCCTTTCAAGTCTTGCAAGCAAGACTGATGGACAGGAAACTAACTGAGGACGTTCTGGAGCGACGAGCCGTACGAAGAAATCTTGTTCGTAGTGCGGATAGAAGTGAGAAGATTCGGACGTACAACTACGCACAGGTGTGTCACTTCGGCTGCATGACCTCATTCGTCTCTGAGTATCTTGACCGTGATAGGACCGCGTAACTGACCACAGGATAGGACTGTCGCTCATGAACCTGACGTATGTGATGGAACGTGATGGTTTGCGCGAATTCTTGGACCAGCTTGCTAGAAAACATCAAGCAGACCTCTTGGCGGCTGCATGCGAGACTGCGTGATATCATGTAGTTCATTAGACAAGTAGGAGAACTCGTCGTGTCACAATTGACTGCGTTGTGCCTGTACTGAAGTTTTGCTTTGCTTTGAACATGCTCTGACGGTGGGAAGGAGAAGTGTCTATGTGGCCTTGATATGGCCCTGCTTCAAATGTGGCCGCACGCGATTTGAATTCGAGTGCGCGCAGCCTCGGCGCTTACGCGTGCTGGTCCTCTCTCGACGTCGACCACATGCCTGTGTTTGTTTAAACCCTTCCGGCTGATTGGGCTCTCTTCTATACCTTTATCGGATGAAACCTTTGGACTGTAATCATCTGGATATACATACCTTGATACCCTCCAGTTCTCACGTTGATCACGATGTTACGCGAATTTTTCTATGCCATGTTCGACGACAGAGGGGAAGATAGTCCTCTTCCTCCGGGTTCTCCGCCTACTCGTACGTTTCATCTTCTCGGTAAAGTTATCTGTATGTACTGACCGTGATCAGAGAAATATGAGGGTCCCTGGTTCACGACGCAACTTACGCTATCAGCTACCATTGGGATCCTGTCTTTCTTCATTTTCTCGTACTGCCGGACCCGGTGGCCGCTGCTGTTCGCGCCTCGCACCAAGTTGAAAGGTGTGCTATACTCTGTTTATTGATTGAGCCCTTTGCCTGATTTGTTTCAAACTCGAGCATTTTCGCCACACGAAGCGCACGCACATCAAGCCTTCTTTGGTTGGATACTTCCGACCATCCGCGTTTCTGAGTATGCTGTGCTACAAATCGTTGGCCTAGATGCAGCCGTCGTACGCCGTCATATCACTATATCATTGACATATACTCATATGTAGCGCAGCTTCTGAATTTCTACAAGATGTCTTTTACCCTCTTTTCAATATGCTCCATCTTTGCCGTCACCATTCTTATGCCAATCAACCTCAAGGTCAGTCATGCTATCGTAGATCTGTATCTACGTCGTTTCTGACGCGGACTCTTTGAAGCACAATATCGATATTGGGGACGGCAGAGACGACGATGATACGGACCCCTTTGCACCACCTCCGGACATCCCTGGTCACGATTGGCTTGACTTAATCAGCGACGCGAACTCTTATCTATCCCTTCACCTCCTTTTCACATACCTCTTCACGGGTCTCACACTCTATTTCATTTACCGGAACTATCAGAAGTTCATTCGCGCACGACAGCTCTTCTCTCTCGAACTGGTCCACTCTATCGCGCCACGTACCGTAATGGTCACTCGGCTTCCTCCCCATTTACGTGGAGAACGCGCTCTTGCAGAATATTTCGAGAACATGAACCTCAGTGTCGAGAGCGTGAGTGTCTGTAGAGAAGTCGACTCTCTTAAAGAGCTTCTGGATCGCCGGACAAAAGCTTTATTGGAGCTCGAATCTGCTTGGGTGAAGTACCTCGGCAATCCCAGCCGTGCAGAGACCGTAGACACGGAAACACAGCCTTTAGTGGATATCGAGTCTGGTACATCCGAAGAACAGCGCCGATTAGTGGTTCCCAACCGGAAACGACCAACGCTTAGGCCAGGGTGGTTCAAGGCGAAGGTGGACGCACTAGAATATCTCAACACGAAGTTTGAGGAGGCTGATGAAGCTGTACTTAAACGCCGCCGCACGGGAAAGTTTAAAGCCTCTCCCATCGCCTTTGTGACCTTTGAGAAGATGTCGAGTGCTGTAAGTCATACGTCTTAATCCTGATGGACGATTCTCATGGCATATTCCAGCAAATTGCCGTGCAGACGGCACACGCACAGCTCCCAGGGCAATGTGTGACATACCAAGCTCCAGAACCCCGGGATATCATATGGTCAAATATGGGGGTGTCATCGCAATCTGTGGCCACTAGGGAGTGGATTGTTCTAGGAGTGATGGTTTTGTTATTATTCTTCTGGTTCATCCCGGTCACCGCACTTGCTGGTCTGTTGAGTTACAAGGAGATCAAAAAAACATGGCCTGCACTGGCTCGACTCATCGACGCGAACGAGCATGTCGGGGTGATCGTACAGAATTCGTTACCCTCTGTGGCTATGATCACATTGAACGCTTGTCTACCGTTCTTGTTGGAGGGTACGCTTTGTTATATTTTGGATTATTGCCTCTGTCTTATTATTTTGTCAAGGTCTCACTTACCTCCAGGGATATCGCGCTCGCAGTTGGATCGAGTATTCGCTGCTCAAGAAGTAAGGCCCTTCTATACCATGAAAACCACTGTTGTTCATCGCCGCCACCAGATATTTTTTGTTCCTCCTGATCAACGTCGTGTTCATTTTCCTCTTCGCAAGCACGTATTGGCAACTGGTCCGAGACCTTGCCAACTCTCCAATGAAGATTCCAGAGAAGCTGGCCGCAGCCTTGCAGCAAGGAACAGCAAGGTGAGATTGACCCGTTCAGCAGTAGCGTGTTCACTGACCGTATCGTTCTAGACACTTTTTCCTATCGTACGTGATGCTGCAGGGTGCGATATGAATCTATGCTTCTGTTCTGCTACATCTATTGATCCTGTTCAAAGGGATCGGCCTCATGCCGTTGCAATTACTCAATCTTGGTGTCATTATTCCCCGGCTGTTCTATCGCATATTTGTCACTCGGACCCCTCGAGGTATGTGCTTTAGCACCATTCGTAGCTATTAAAGCTGACGAGACTGTAGATTATGCTGAACTCAATGCACCGCCGATGATCAATTATGGGGTCGTTTATCCTCAGGGGATCTTGATCTTCGTGATCACCTTGCTCTACAGTGTTATTCAACCCTTGATCGTCATCTTCGGTGCTATCTACTTTGGCACTGCGTACGTCGTGTACAAGTACAAGTTACTTTTTGGTGGGTTACACCACATGTCATTTATGTCCATGCATCTAACAACTTAGTAGTTTTCTACAAGCCGTACGAATCACAAGGGCAAGCTTGGCCTATCACATTCATACGGCTTATATGGGGGCTTGTCATTTACCTCGTCTTTATGTCGGGCATGTTCATCTTGAAGAAGTCTTACGTCTTGTCGACGTTATTGGCCCCGCTTCTCGCCCTCACGGTTCTTTGGGCATGGTACACAAACAAGCTGTTCAGACCGCTGAGCAAGTTTGTCAGCTTGAGCTCAGTCTTTGAGGTCCAGCGTGGTGAAGACACAGCCGACGTTGTCCGTATACGGACTGGTCATCCCGTAACATGGTCTCAAAGGTTAGTCTTCCATAACTTTGAGGAAGAACAATGTAGTAATGTGATATAATAGCTACCTCAATCATAGACGGTACGCGCAAAATGATGAAACACTGTATGTTGCTCCGGAGGACGAGCGCACAGACTACGTACGTGTCGATGGAATGTCAGATCCTAAGGCGTGCCTAATGCTTGGCCTCTCAGTCGCAGCCTCCAATGGCCAACTGGTATACTGGGGTGCTAAAGTAAGTGTGCATCATGATATCTATCATCCCGCATGACAATAGATACTTCGATAGCACGGGCAAACGAAGGTATGGTCATCCAGCGTTGAACGGCGTCCTGCCACAGCCCTGGCTGCCCTTGAAGAAGGGACAGTCAATGCGAAACGTGGCACAATCCGTTGCAAACGGAGTAGATCCCGATCCAGCCCCTGCGGTAGTCCTTACGCTCCGGAAAAGACATAGCATCATACGTCCTCGCTCCATAGAGCCGGTCTCTGCTCCATCCAATATCGGGCGTGATTCCAACGAACCTACGCCTGGCCTGGACATCGTTACCGCAAATCCTTGGCGGGACGCAGGAGCTAGCAGCCGTATACCGCCACATCGAATCCACCATCGATTAAGTTTCGATCAACCATCTGGGGTCATTATGTTACCCGAAGAAGATTGGTTGGAGGAGGAAAGTGACTCAGACGAGGAATTTGTGCACGCAAGGAGTGCAGACGACGACGCAGTCGTCTCGCAGCAGTCTAGTCCGCCAGCAAGCACTACTCCCTCCAAACACTACGCAACATACTATCATCATCCGGAGCGAAGAAAACGACCGTCTTGAGGTTTTCCTATAGCACGGTAAATGGAATTAGCTATATTGTATGAGATAGTACTATGCAGTGACGAGCAAATGTGATGCTGGCAATGTTGTGAAAGGTCTCCAATTATTTCAATGTCTACTTCACCGGGCGAAGAGGTCTACTAGCACAAAAAGCCCTTCTCATCTCCTACCACCACCTCTGAAAAATTTCCCATGCCCTACCGTCAGGGCAGGTCAGAGAGCGTGTGGTCTACCACTAACCAAGTGCAATAAACGGATGTTCTCAAGCGTGATCAATGGTTATGGATGGCTGATGAGGTGCAAACCAGGTAAGTCCCCACAGCTTCAGTGAGGCCTTGAAGGTGAGAACGACAGTGGGTCATTGTGTGGTCAGTGGCCCCAAGAACCAAAGGCTTAGAAGCCACAAAACAACCCCTGGGAGACAGTCCCAGACATCATGCAAGTCACCACACTACCCCACCCCATCCGAAGAGGATCCACACACCCACCAACAGTGAGTCGCTAACACGCCAACATGCTGCTATCCGCAATGAGGGCCCCTGCCCTGCACATTGCACGCAGTCACACTCTCATTCAGGTCTCACTTCTGACCTCTCATATTTTCTGATATCCTCTCTGATCTTCACTAGATCACCATCTGGTATCGTTGACTTGACCACCTGACATCCTAAATCCTCCTCTTCGAACACCCAGAATAGCTCAGTGTAGTGATTCAGCAAACCTCGGCAGAAGAGATAGTTATCTTCTTCGTACTCGTACCCAGGCACTCATGCTCTACAGGTGCATACTTTAGCTCTATTCCATTTCTGATATGACAACATATGACAGAGTATGCTGGAACTGTATTTAGTAGTAGTATTTTTAAATGGATTCTACCTTATACTTTTTTTTATTCTCAAGATTTATCATCACTTTCAAATTGCTCTTAAGACTTTGCTTAAGACTTAGACAACCTGACTTTTATTATGAAGGTGCATATATGCATGTGGGCCAATTTACGTACTATGCCAGTGAAATGTATTTATAGGAATCTTAGAAGTAGATGAAATCAATCATTTTCTTAACAAAATGCAACTAGTTGAATGTGATACTTTAGCTCTGGCAAGAAAGCAATAAGTGACAGGCCTATCAGTGCAACATAAATGCACGTCAACACGTTACAGAAGATTAGCCAACATATAATAATACATGGATGCATACAGGAGAAAAGAAAAGGACAGTCACAGCAGGGTGGAGAGTTGACAGCGCAAGAGAGTGGTGTATATGTAGTTGCCAGCAAATACAAATCATCACAGGCAGACATTACCTCCAATCTTGGTCTAAAGCACAAAAAGGAAGTAATGGTAACAGTGCGACAGTCTAGAGAGAATTTCAGAGACTGAGTGACAGAAAATAGTGATTCAGAGATGGCAGACACCATCAGAGACAGAAGATGGTAGATAGAAATAACAAACAGAAAGATAAGTGAAAATGGGAAAAAGCATATAAAGCAGATCAGGATAAGCAAGACTAGGCAAGAGATAGTAGAGCTAAACATGTGACAATAGATATAACAAATAATGGTAAAAAATGTGTTATATGCTTCTATTTGCATATCAGTAGCCTGACCCCTTGCTTTCACTCATACAATAATCTTTTATTTCTATCTACACTCTGACTCTGAATGCCATACTGACCACAACTCGCATATGATACATTTCACAATATTTCTGATAACATTTCTAGAAACATATTATTGACTGCACAATTTATTCTTTCAAAGTCTTAGATAAGTAAGACATTCTTTTGACACAACAGCGATGCACTTATCATAGTTTTAGATTCTATGCTGTAAGTCCTGTAGCTGAAAGAGCTGAGGATATTGTTCAAGAAGATGGAGGCATCAGAGGAAAGGGAAAGAGAGGCAGAAGGTTAAATATGAGGTATGCTCACTTTTCTATCAATCACATATGTGTTCTAATTGCAACATATTGGTACTGATAGATCTAAATAGCTATTAGAGAGAGTAAATCTCAAGGAATAAAATTTAGTAGAAGAAAATTTAAAGAGTGCAATTACGGTACAAGCTTGCAATTGCAAAGTATACCCTAGTGAGTGTAGATGTAAAGGATAAAAGGAGGTGTTTATAATAGAGACCAAAGACTCGTACTAAAGGAGAAAAAGTGAGGCTCCAGTAATTACAGTGAGGATACTTTAGAAGAAACCACAGAATAATATAGCTAAATAAAAACAAGAAGCACAGCCTCAGTTGTGATTAGAAATTCAGTATATGATTGCAGTTGCAGGAGAAGGTTTTAATTGCAGTATGCAGTTACAATAAGAGAGAAGAAATAAGTTGTAGTTGTTGAATGACTAGCTTTGCAAAAGTGGTTACTAAGACTATACTAGTCTTGCAAACAAACCTAAGTACTTGGCAATATGCATTAATATAGTTAATAGATATTATAGGTAGACCCCTGGATATTAGTCACTCTACCCATACTCATACTTACAGAAATCCATATGTCATAAATATAGGTTAATGTGGATAATAAGTGTTGGTTAAAAATTACTACATACATCTCTATATATATTTGTTATCACTTTCAAGGACTCACTTTTAGTCTAGCCATCATTTTGATTGCGCATATGAGCATTCTCAAACTCTATTTACATTTCATCTATTCACAGTATCTCTTTTCTGCATTCATGTAAGAACATAGTCTTCTTTGATACCTGCTATACTAACATTTCTTTACTCAGAAAGGAAGCTGTTCTTACATTAGAAATTGTAGTAAAAAACTCCTCCTATGTTACGAACTGAGTTACTGATGCCTGGAGTCAAACTCATGGACTTAGTCTAGACTGATCATATGATCTACTAGCATCACGTGATCCACTGGCACATAATTAGATTACTCATTGATGACTCATATTTTAATTCCCAATTATGTGACATATTTACTCACTAAAGTACATAACATAGCACTAATATTTCATAGACTATATTCCTTAGGCTAGGGTTGAATTACTTAGTATAAGTAGTACAGCGGCTTGAGGTAGCAATGTCAAGCTGGTCCACTTGTATAGTACTTGTACTAGACAATAACCAGACACCTCTCTAGTCTTATTCTCTATGTATGCCACCAAGTATTGACATTGTGATGCTAGCCTCGACTCACCTTAGCATTGGTGACATCAGAACCACAACTTAGGGTTACTGCTCAACGTACAAAGCGAAGGAAAGACCTACAGTCAGGAGACTATAATATTTGGGCCAGCTTGCTTACCTAGCTTGTGGTCGTTGCTTTACAGAAGTTGACATACAAGATGTAACCCCGTTCATGGGTTACATTAGCCTCCTTCCTATTTTGGTTACTTACATCCCATTCTCGGACTATTTCCTCATTTGGATGTTCAGCATACTTCGCGCATCAGTTCCTTCGTCGTAGTTCACAGCTCATGCATGTACTACGACGAAGGTATGTTCTACACATTTATATAGACCTATACACAGCTCACGCATGTACTATGACGAAGGTTGAATACCATAACCCGTTCCTGTTACTTCACCCGTGTTCGCTGTCACTCCCACAGACTTAGTGTTGTTGGTCAGCCAACTGGCTTCCACTTTTTTTTTTTAACACTGAACGGTTGTACGCTCTATTCGCATTCCACGACCACAGCACAGTCATACATAGTTCTTACATACAGAACTCGTCAACTACAAACAAAAGTCGATCGTGTACAACCAAACTGTCGCAATATCAACCAACCATCCCCAAGTCTCTCCAGACTTGAAGCAGGACTCAAACCCATCCCCCAACATCATCATATCTCCTGAAATTGAACAATAACTCCTTGAGTTCATTGTCGAGCCTCTCTGGAAGTTCTAGTCTGGTTGGCAAGGAACTAGAGTCATTAGCGCCTGTCAAGCGCCCGTCGCCGCCACCTCCTATATAACTTGGACCCACCACCTCCAACGATATACCCTTTCTGGAATTGAGAGACCCGCCAGGAGATAGAGATATTACAATTAATACGCATACAATTCCTGTCGAAGACAGATACAGGTCAGATTCATCACTTTCGGCGGCTTCCTCCCTCTCCCTCCATTCTACTCATATAGTCGAAACTATGCCCACTATAGATGCTACAGTCTCCCAGTCAGCACCAACCAAGGTTTTCCAACTCACACCCAAAACCCTGATGCCTACAGTTTTTGTATGCTGAAAGTCAGCGTGTGGAGATTATTTCCGCATAAAGAAGATCGATGATGACGACTGTGTGACACACATCGGCTCAGGTCTCCTTGACGAGGTGGTTAATGATTGGTATGACGCCGGTATCAACCAATATACTGTGCTCACCTTTGCAGAATTTGCCGCCCTCTTGGCCAAACGATTCCTTCCGTGCAATTGGGAGGATGTGGTCTTACAACAAATCAAGTTGATGCGCCAGAAGGAGGCAGAGCAGTTTAAGAAGTGGATTACAAAGATGGAGAAGTCTAAGATCTTACTACGCAGCACCCCTCTCCACCTTACGGAAGACAAACTTCGCTCTCAGGCAGAGTCAGCCATATGCAAAGAATTACGACATGCGTACCGCGATGCAAAGACAAAGGAAATCATAGACTTTATTGACTGGCACAACAGCCTTGTCAAACTCGACGACAAACGACTCTGCGAATACAATCGCATCAATAACCTTATAGCCTCCTACAAACCATCTTTCAAGACAAGCACTGTCACAACGAATACTGTCACCACTGGGACCAGTTCCAACACTCCTTGCAGACGCTCTCAAGGCACGACCCCTTCTCCAGCACCTGGTTCTAGATATTGTCCAAAATTAACAGAAGAAGAAAAGGTCCTCCTGGATATGCACAAATGATGTTTCAAATGCAGGCAGTTCTACGTCAGACATGACCGCTTTGATTATCTGAACAGTTTCCCAAACGGTACAACATACAAGACACTTACACCTGAAGCCGAGGAAGCTGCCAAGGCGAAATACACCGCATGCTTGAAGTCCGCTACAATTGCGACGACAAGCACTGTCGACTCCATGGGACAGACAGTCAGGGCTACAGACTACCTCGCCAGCCGCCGCAATGCCTGGAGTATTAGGAGATGGCACCAAATTAGATAGCAACAATGAGTACGAAGTCATATCTATTCCCCACATGACATGGTCCGCCGTTATCCATGTCGGACAACATGCTTCTCTCTCACCGGAGAGTATGCTAATAGACTCTGGTTCACTCACAGTGTTGATACGAGATGACCCGTCAACAAATACACATTATGCCGACGTTCATTGGCCAAACCAATCATACTCAAGGCCGCCTGGTCATGCGGACACCAATTGCATTCAACTCAAACGGCTTCAGACTACGTCAAGTTACGAATATCTTTCCCCTGTTTAACATGGACTTCTCGGGTGATTTGCGCAATCGTAGTTTCTGAATTGTGTTCCCCCGTTATATTAGGTTTACCGTTTCTAGCTGCAAATTCTCTTCTCATTGACACAGAGGACAGGACGTTGGTGGACAAACATTTGCACATTAATATACCTGCACCAGGTTTCCCTCTCCCAGATATACGCTTGCCAAAGCAAAGATGCACAGACGCACAACGGCGGGCAACTCAGGCTTTAAATAGAATAAATAGTGATAACAAAATTGTAATTGACAAATTAAAAGCAAGGTTTATTGCAGACGAGATTGCTAGACACGGATGTAATTGGCCACATGTAAAGAGTGCACAGGACAAATCACGCACAGACGAGGACCACGTAGCTACTGTTGCTGCTGTACAGAAGATGGTGGAGAAACTGGCGTTGACAGGAAGATTGGAAGAAGAAGAACAGGCCTAAGAAGAAATATTGGGACATTTTCCTGGACGACATACCACATCTCGATGAACTTCCAACGAACGTCTACCATTGCTTCAAGCTAAAGGATTCAAACGTCATATTGGCTCGCCGCCAATATGACTGTCCAAAGAAATATTGCAACACCTAAAAGACCCTTCTAAATCAACATCTCGTGGCTGGAAGGATGCGACCTTCCAATTCATTATACGCTTTACCTTCATTCCTCATACCAAAATCAGACCCGACGGCCTTACCGCGATGGGTAAACAATTATCAGGCCCTTAATGACAACACCGTATCTGATTGCCACTCCCTGCTAAGCATTGCAGAAATCTTGGGCAACTGCGCTAAAGGCAAGATATTCGGTAAGCTGGATATGACGAACAGCTTTTTCCAGACCAGGGTACATCCGGACGACGTACCTTTGACGGCGGTTACCACGCCTTTCGGGCTATACGAATGGATGGTCATGCTGCAAGGTTGCAGGAACGCACCGGCAACACATTAACGGCGTATGTTCGATGCCCTATGCCCGTACCTGAACACGATATGTTGCGTCTATTTGGACGACATAGTCGTGTGGTCAAACACTATCGAAGAACACAAACAGAATTGGGAGAAGATACTCCATGCGCTACGAGAACATCACTTATACGCATTACTCAAGAAAACGCAACTGTTTGCACTGGTAATCGATTTCCTGAGACACCACATCAGCGCTGCTGGGATAGAGGCCGACAGCAAGATGGTCGAGAGGGTGCTGAACTGGCCAACACTCTGCTCTGCAAACGATGTTCAAGCGTTCCTAGAACTGGTTCGTTATCTCAACAAGTTTCTTCCCTTACTCACCGATTATACACATATTCTGACACCTCTGACAATGAAGGAAGCAGAGAAGAGTTGGCCGGGCTGGTCAGAAGCACACCAAACTGCCTTCCAGGCAATCAAGGATCTTGTTGTCTCGAGAGAATGCCTTACGGTAATAGACCATAACAATATGAACGACAACCACATATTTGTTCACTGCAATGCAAGTGACTGGAGAACTGGGGCAACTTTATCCTACGGGCCGACTCGGGAGACTGCATGCCCTGTCGCATTTGACTCAATGCAGCTGAAAGGCGCGGAACTCAACTACCCAGTACATGAGAAAGAACTACTGGCAATTATCCGGGTGTGCAAGAAGTGGCACGTCAACCTAATTGGGATGCCTTTCACGGTCTATACAGACCATAGAACTCTAGAGAACTTCAAACGACAGAAGGACCTCTCCAGATGACAGGCGAGGTAGCAGGAGTTTCTTGGGCAGTATGACTTCGAGATAATCTACTTGCCTGGAGAGGAGAACACTGCCGCTGACACTCTTTCTAGATTACCTTCTGACAAGGAAGGTTTATCAGAATACACACTCGCATCCATCAGCTCGCTACGTATCTCTACGGACCCCATCTGGTTACAAAAGATACGAGACAGCTACAAATCAGATCTCTGGTGCAAGAGATTACGCAACGCAGGGACGATAGTGGGATACCGTGAGGAAAACGGTCTCATGTACGTAGGGGATCAACTTATCATTTCCCAATCAAAAGACCTCTGAGAGAATCTCTGCCGTTTGGTGCATGATTCCCTCAGACACTTTGGCTTTGAGAAATCATACGCAACGCTATGATCAGCGTACTACTGGCCAAAGATGAGAGCAGAGCTCGAACAACTGTATGTATCTTCTTGTGACGCTTGCCAACGCAACAAGAACACTACCAGCAAGCCTCGTGGCCCTCTCCATCCACTGCCTGTACCTGACCAATGAGGCGACAGCATGGCAATCAATTTTGTGGGTTCCCTTTCCGAGGACGATAGCAAGACATGCATAGTCACCATGACTGACCGTCTCAGGGCAGACATCAGGATCGTTGCAACACGACACAATATTACCGCTAAAGAATTCACTGCCCTCTTCTTCAAACACTGATACTGTGAAAATGAATTGCCGTCCCACATTGTATCAGACTGGGACAAACTATTCATGTTCCGTTTCTGGCAAGCGTTACATCGCCTCACTGGTATAAAGCTGAAAATGTCCTCCTCATATCACCCTGAAACAGACGGCGCATCAGAACGTTCTGAAAGGCTACGGTCCAGACACAGACTTGTGGATTCCCGGTGCAGAAGCTATGGAGTTATCTGCGTATGATGACTGGCTACGCGAGAACGAACCTCAGGAATTTGCGCGCCCACAACTGCCAGGTGAGTAAACACGTTTGAACTACTCTACATTTTGGATTACTTCACGGTCTTTTTTCATTCCACTTCCATCACATACCTGTTCTTTTCTTTCTTCCTCCCCACACACTCTTTCAAAGGCGGTGAGGGTGTAACTCCGTTCATGGGTTACATCAGCCTCCTTTCTATTTCAGTTACTTACATCCCATTCTTGGACTATTTCCTCATTTAGACGTTTAGCATACTTCGCGTGTCAGTTCCTTCGTCGTAGTTCACAGCTCACGCATGTACTACGACGAAGGTATGTTCCACACATTTATATAGATCTATACACAGCTCACGCATGTACTACAACAAAGGTTGAATACCATAACCCGTTCCTGTTACTTCGCCTGCGTTCGCTGTCACTCTCACAGACTTAGTGTTGTTAGTCAGCCAACTGGCTTCCACAAGACTCATAAGAAGTTATACATAACAAACTTTGCTAGATTAGTCTTCAGTGACTGTCTGATGAGAGTCAATTCTCTCTCTCTGATAGAGATATTCACTCCTGACACAGGAAACGAGGTCCAGAGACAATTGCAGGTTATATAACGGAGAGTTGAGAGGCAGAGATCATGTTATCTATGATCTCTGAGCCTTCTATAGAAATAAGTAGTTTAGCCATAGTATATCTTGCCGGCAAACAGGCAAGCTTGTTGATGAAGAAGATTTGCTTTGATACAGTGATCTAGAACTAGCCAAGGTCTAGATCTTACTAAGGGTTGATCTCGAGTTAGCAACCAAGGGACTGGTATATCATATAAGCACAAAATCTCGTTTTGGAAGACAACATGATTAGGACTCTATAAGGAAGCATTTGTACTACGTTAACAATCAAGGAGGAGGCAGCTGGTATCGTGTAGCCGACTGTTCAAATAGAACCCAACTATATATGGAAAAAACAGCAAAATCTAGTACCTATTGAGAAACTCCTGCAGAAGGATTAGACAAAGAAACTGTAATACAAGAAGAAGATAATATCTCAGAAACAGAGCAGACAACTGAGTCCACCTTTGAAGTTACCGTCACCAGTGCTGAAGAAACAGAACTGATAGACCGAGTTACATAAATAATTGAAACAGCACTCTTCATAACACCATCTGCACCAACTAGAGCACAACAGCTGCTACAACAATCTTCACAGCCACTGCAGCAACCACCAGAATCCTGCACCAATGACAACTCCACCTGCTCTATCAGCCCACGGGCTGAAGGAAAGGTTCAAAAAGCTGACAGAGTATGGAGGAGGGAGATCAGAATTCCAGATATAGATGATAATGCTATTCATGTACCTCACTGGGAACAATGCACTCTATCTGTCTGATGGAGAGAAGATTTGTCTCACTATGTCATACACAAAAGAAGAAGCAACTCATTGGTGTGCCTTAAAATTTGAGACATATAAAGAAGTGGGAGGCACATAGCCCTCATGGGCAGATTTCATGAAAGAGATGAAGAAGCAATTCATGGAAGAAAACAAGAAAGATGAAGCCTGGGCTAAGCTCAAAATGCTTCAACAATTGAACAAAGAAATTCTAACGATAGATAAGCTAAACGAACGGTACCAAGACTGTCTCAGGGCAACAGAACCAATAAGTGACGCTTCCATCATTGCAGAATATCAAATTGCCATTAACAAGAACACTGAACTAGCAATCTTAGAACATCAAACAAAACCCACAACACTAGCAGAATGGCAAACATGAGCAGCAGATATAAATAGAGCATTGAAAATGGCAAGGCCAATATATATAAGCCCCTCGTTTCAATGCCCTAGTCACCAGAACCCTACTCCTACTCCCTGTGATCCCAACACCATGAACGTTGATGGCTATAGCTCCCAAAGTCAACAAAATAAAGGAGTAATACGTGCGATAGAAGGTCACGTGGGGGAAAGGTATGTGCAATGAAATACAGAGTAGGTCAGAGAATTGTCGGGAGTTGTAATCGAAGGGTGCGAAGAAGGGTCCAATGGTCTCAGTTTCATTGAAGATGATACTTTGTAAATTGTCGCAAGATATGCAATGACAGAGAGCGTGGTGGTGTAGCAGAAGGCAGGCAAAGTAGGCAGGCAGTAGCACTATCGCTGATGTAGTGTAGGAGCGAAACTCTCGGACATTGCAATAGAACTTGAAGTTGCCCTAGAACTCACAGAGAACTGTATACACTTTGTTCAGACTTGACAGAAATTCAGTAAAGCTTCCTGGTGTGAGCCTCGTTCACTGATTCTGCAAGTATGAATTTCATCGCAAGTAGTTCTTTTGAGAATGTTAGGCTTCTTGGAGACTCTGAGACTTGCGGATGCAAACAATAGGATGGGTATGTGATTGCTGCTCTCTTTGCGAGGAAGAGACCAGTTTAAATACAAAAGAAGGTGGATCTACGATTAAAAGAAACATATGCAAAATCTGTCAGAAATCTTGTGTCCATTGCTATCTACTCTGCCTCCCAGATATCTCATCACTGACCGTTCCTGAACTATCCCCAAAATCTGTCACGTCCATATGATCCTTTCTGCTGCGCCGCTCTCCAATTATCTTGTCGTGTTTCAGAATTATCAGCGCTTTCTTAAAAAGCGCGCCTTGGTACTTGATGTGCTTCTTGCCTTAAACAGCGCTGGCATCGGGACTCGAGGAAGCGTCAGCCTCAGCGATACCTCGGCAAAGCCACCTGGACGTTGTCAGAGCATCGAGCTCGACGTTCTTGACATCTGGTGGTACCTGACTCCCACTCAGACGACTCTCCCACATCCTCACGTATGCTCTCCTCAGCTCCTCCAACTTCTGTCGCTCTCCTGCCTCTTTCCTCGTCGCTATCCACAACCCTTCCATCTGACGCTCCTCGTCCATCTTCGTCGCCCTGCTCAACAATTCTGCCTCTCCTTCAGCCTCCGCAATCACTGCTACTTCCTCAAACTCCTCACCCCAATTGAATAGCTGGGGTTGATGGTGAAGATGCCCAGTTGTTCAGCTCATTCCAGTGCCACAGTGACAACGCCTGGTCAATGGCGACAGCGGTTTCCTCTCTTGTCAATGAGTAGGGAGAGGGAAATGAAGATGACCGTTAGGACTTCCACGATAATTGCCGCGATAAATTTGGCCTTGGAGGGTTGGGCAGACATGAATAAATAAAGAGTGGAAGGTTACAAGTGATGGTAATGGTGAAGTCAAACTTGCACGCCTGGTATGACATTGCCTCGTATTTGATTCCATTCTTGCTGAACGTCGTGAAAATTCTGATCATATTTCATAGAGCATGCCCAGCCCGCTCATCAACATAGACTGCCGTTTCACCAGACTCTTTACATGAGAGTTGAAACACCACCATGCTAAGAGTTTGTGCTTCAATTGGCATCAGAAAGGACATGCTAGCTGTAACTGCGCCATCAACGATTCTGGTACAACAGTACACCACATCTCTGTAATGACTATCATTGTAACCAGGGAGATCAAGGAAGAAAGCCTAACCTCACATATCAGTGGGTGCAACAAGGTTGACGGCTTACTGAAGGATTGAAGAGGGCATGAGAAGGACCCCAAATCAGGAAGATTGAAGAAGAAGATGATGTGGCAGAGATGGATGCCCCAGGAACTAACATTTAAATGCAAGAAATGCACCCTTACGGACTGCAAGCTGAACTTCGCCAAATGTTGGAACATTTTGGTACAGACAACTGAAACTCAACGAGCCGTGCTGAGCTGAAAGCACTTCTGGCCTGTCTATATTAGGAAGGCAGTTCCTCCAGGTTTTATGAAGTATGCACATTCAGCTCGCAATATGGTAATTCAGATGATTCAGTCACAGTCGCCATCAATCGAATTATTCAGGGCATTGACAATAGTGAAGTAAATAAGGTGTTGGAGCAATATAGTGGAAAGTGTTTTTAGTGTTGGATATGTAACCTGGTATGCAACACGACATGTGACCTATATCCCCATATAGGTACAATAGGAATTATATAAGCTATGATATATGTATATAAGACTAGTAGACACTGCTATGAATCTCAATTGCTCTTCTATTTCAACCACTATCATCTAACCTCCAAGTTAGTACCTACAGGTGAGTGCTAGTATGTGTGAGTTGTTATCAGAGCCTGTCTGCTCTACATTTAGAAGGCTTGTCTTTATCAATGGAAGTACTAGTCACATCACATATATTAGATCTGAACAAGAATTTATTGATGATGTACTGAATAAATATTCCAAAGTCTGATCAAATCGTTGAGACCAAAGTGCTATTAGACTGTGGTGCAACACACATGTTCATCAATACAAACTATGTCAAAGAACTGGGATTGAGGAAGAGGAGACTACCAAGAGATATCATGATGTACAATACAAATGGAATATGGAACCAAGAAGATAAGATTACGCACTATATAGCACTATTCTTTAGTTTAGGAGGAGAACATATGGCCACCTAATTCTACATTACTAGTCTGAAGGACAAAATAGTATTAAGAATGACGTGATTCAAGATGTTTGACTCTATAGTATGATGGAAGAACATATACCTTATGTTTCCATCCTATAAGAAGAAAGCATATTGTGACTGGGTAGGTAGATATTGAGCACTGAGAATGGCAGTAGCATTATGTAGACGTATGAAGGCGCAGTGGCTTAGGCAGGAAGTGATGAAGAGACTATCAGTCCTCGCAAAGACTGAGAAGAAATGAAGGTTAAAAAGAGCACAAGTAGAGGAGGCCGAAGATGACTCAGGGCCATTTTTTGAGATGTTACCCTACACAATGAATCAAGCATCAACTGCTGTTATATGCATAATAACTAGTCAGATCAAAGAGAACCTTTCAGCAAAAACAGTAATGGACCTGTGGTCTCAAAGGATCATCTATGGAGAATATGTGGTCACGTGAGAAGAGATGGAGAAGGAAGTTAAAGAAGGAGCAAACTTGGTCTGGATTTACGCTACCTTCACTCTGGCACAGCAATTTGCTGAGAAAGAGGCCAACAGAAAGAAAGACAAGTCTCTTGAGGACATAGTATCTCCAAAATACATTGGCTATTGGTTTGTCTTTGATAAAAAAGCATATAAATGAACTCTTGCAATTGGACAAAGGGAACCCTGAGATCACGCTATAGATCTCAAGGAAGGTACAATTACAAAAAATTGCAAGGTTTACTTGTTATCACTGGAAGAGCAGAAAGCTCTGGACGTATTCCTGAGAGAACAACTGGACAAAGGATACATTCAAGAATCAAAGTCACCTATGGCAGCACCCTTCTTTTTTGTAAAACAAAGAACAAAGCACTCTGATCAGTCCAAGATTATCGGTATCTAAACTCTCAAAACAATTAAGAATGTGTATCCATTACTGCTGATATTAGAACCTATCAACAAGCTCAAAGGGGCCACAATGTTCTCCGAGATGGATATTAGATAAGGGTACAACAATATTTGGATTCAAAAAGGAGACAAATAGAAAGTAGCCTTTAAGACTAATCAAGAATTGTTTGGACTCACAAATTTGCCAGCAACATTCCAGTTATACATAAATAACATCTTCGCAGACCTTATTGATGCAGGACATGTTATCATTTACATGAATGATATATTGGTGTTCACCAGAGATAATAAAAAGGAACACAATAGGCTGATGCTGAAAGTCTTGGAAAGGCTGAAACAACACGACTTGTTTATCAAACCAGGAAAATGTTCATGGAAACAGATGTAGATCAAATATTTCGGACTTATCATCTCGCACAACAAAATACATATGGACTCAGTTAAAGTAAAAGGATTAGCTAAGTGGTCAATCTCAGCAATGGTTGAACAAGTTCAGTCTTTCTTAGAGTTCAGAAACTTCTATTGCCAATTTATCAGAGACTTCTTCATGGTAGCAAGACCATTGTACGATCTCATCAAGAAAGGAATTCAGTGGAACTGTTTGGAAGCATGCCAGAAAGCCTTTAATGACCTCAAAAAGGCATTCACAAGTTTACCTGTCCTAAACATGCCAGACACGACCAGACTATTCCAAATCAAAGCTAATGCATCCAACTTTGCTACGGGAGCAGTACTCTCTCAACTAGAAAATGACAGCCATAGAAATTTGTGCGCATTCCCATTAAACATCTGTATGCATTCCTATTACAATTATTTACGGAAGCAGAACAAAACTATAAGATATACAATAAGGAACTTCTAGCTATCATTAGAGCATTGGAGGAATGGCACCACTATCTTGAAGGAGCCCCACACTCCATTGAAGTCTGAACAGATCACAAAAATCTCAGGTACTTTTGAGGAGCACACAAGTTGAATTGCTGACAAGCACGTTGGTTGTTGTATTTGACTCACTTTAACCTCAAATTATTCTATAAACTCAGCACTACAATAACAATTCTAGACACATTGTCAAGATGACCAGATCACAATCTAGAGAGGTGACAACTAGGAACAAATTCTATTATCAGAAAAGGTGTTCATTCATGAGATAGTTGAAGAAAAAGTAGATCACTATTTAATCTTTGAAATTATGAAGGCAAATAAATATCAATTCTTTGTAAGCCTAAAAGAAACACTTCACAGCCCAATTGTGAAAGAGAAGCTTGACAAATTTCAAATTGATGAACAGAAGATGATCAGGAGATACGAAAAGATTTATGTGCCAGAAGAAGGGGACTTGAGAAGAAGAGTGATGAGGGAAAGGCACAACTCAAAGGCAGCAGGACATCTGGAAAGGTACAAGACACTCAAATTAGTCAGCAGGAACTTTTGGTGGCCTAACATAGGAAACTTCATCTGAGACTACGTTATAGGTTGCGCAGTGTATCAAAGCATGAAGAATAACATATACCCATTGAAAGCATTAGTAGTTTTAATAGTAGCCAAAAAAGCAGCACAACTCTTCAAAATTGTCTCCATGGGTTTCATCATCAAACTTCTTAAGTCAAAAGGGTTTGATTCAATCTTTGTAGTAGTTGATCAAGGTAGCACCAAATGAGTGGTATTCATGCCATGCAACTTCACAATAATGGCAGAAGGAACTGCAAATTTATATTAAGAATATGTATAGAAAAGATTTGGACTTCTACAGCAACAGATCTCAGATTGCAGACTACAGTTTGCTGCCCAGTTTATGGAAGAGCTCTGCAAAAAGCTTGGAGTAGAAAGAGCACTGAGCATGATAATCCATCCTCAGACAGATGGAGAAACAGAAAGGGTCGATCAAGAACTCAAACAATATCTTAGAGCATTCTGTAACTTCAGGCACGACAACTGGGCTGAACACCTCACATCAGCTGAATTTGCACACAATATTTGAGAACATTTAGCCACTCATTGAGCTCCAATTGAAGTCCTCATGAGATATTACCCCAGAATATTTCAAGAAAATGAAAGCAGAAGTAAAGTAGAGAAGGTGCATGAAAGGCTGGAATGGCTTAAGGAAATAAGGGAAGAAGTGTACGTGAGTATTCAATTAGCAGCACAACTGGTCAAGGAGGCAAAAATGGTTGAGAAAATGAGGTTCAAAGAAGGGGATCTAGTATGGCTAGAAGGGAAGAACATCAAAATGATGCATCTATTGGCAAAGCTAGCTCCAAAACAACATGAACCTTTTAAGATAACCAGGAGGCTAGGTCTGGTGACATATAAACTTGAGCTGCCACTGCAATGGAAAATACACTCAGTGTTTCATGTGACGTTACTCACCAAGTATCATGAGAACAAAACGCATGATGCCAACTACATGAGACCACCCCTGAAACTTGTAGACAGAGAAAGAAATACAAAGTAGAACAAATTGAACAGTCAAAGATTGATAAGAGACTTCTCTATTATCTGATAAAGTGGATTAGACGGCCCGAGTCCAATAACACCTGGCAATGACTGAAAGACCTTGGAAATGCACTAGAAAGTATCAAGCAGTTCCATAAAAGATTTTCTTCAGCACCTTCTAGAGATATGAGGAAAAATATAAAGAAACCTTGGGATACTGCAGAAGTTTTACAGAGCTCTTTGCACTATTACTCTTCACATATGTCTTCCTTGAATCCTAACATAATAATGTGCTCTCTGCTTCATAACAAACCTCTAATTCTCTAGATGACCTTCGAGAACTTGTGCCAAGATTTTGTTCACTTCATGGACAAGCTTTCATGTTGCCACCAGACATTTACCACAAGTTTGATGAATGTGCTATGACAGTGATACTATAGTTTGCACTAGACTGGTATTGTTAAAGGTATAGAAAACTCCAAAGTACAAATTATTGATATGAACAGGAATCAAACTTGTGATTGTTCATACTTTTGACTGGATGCTCTACTACTAAGCTACCAGGCTGATGATAGTGGTACTCAGAAGTGAGGTAGGTGCTTAATTGCTTGTTGTTGTAACAGAAACATTATACATTTCTATTATATAGTAATCTCAATTACCCAGCTGAGGCTATTGATTATTCTATGTATTGATTAGTATGTGCTAGCAAAAGCTTGCTGAGCTCTCATTTGATGCAACAAAGACTTAATCAAGAAAAGAAGAGACAGACCTCAAGGACATCTGACACTCGTTACCTTTTAATTGTGCACTATCACATTGCAGCCAGCTTGTCATTTTATCTTTGAAGAGAATAATATACTCGAGTCATTGAAGCATCTAGTGACTGACAAAAATAATCTACTCATAAAATATTTCTGACGGAGAGGCAAGTATTGTAAAGACAGTTTCATATGGTTATATTGCTAACACTATGAGTAAAGGAGTTCTAGATGCACCTACATACCTATCACATTTTGATGAAAGCTATTTTAACTTTGATTTTAGTTTAGAGCAAATATGGCAGTCAACTTACACGTATGTAAATAATAAGCAGATCTTGTCAATTTTGCTCATGCTACTCAAAAACTCTATTCATGGCCATTCTTTAGGATGAGTTATTATATGGTAGAGATCAAAGAGTTATGCTAATATCCCTCCAGAAATACAAAAGAGGGTGAACAAAATCTAACAGTCACTCTACTTTCTTTACAATAATATAAGAAAACTGACATATTGTTATACCATTGAAAGAACTCTAAATGTCATGTTTGAACTATTGTAAAACTGTGGCAATGTTCAAGTTATTAAACTGAATGACAATAATTGACGGATGTATATATGGATTTACTTCATATGACTATACACTAATTGTAAACATTGGCTAGCATTGCTGTGTGTCAAAGAGATCTAGCTTTGGATAGCTATTATATAGAGTGAGATTGAAAAGAACTTTAATTCAAAAAATTGAAGCTAGATTGTCTAATTAAGCAGAAGAAAATACTTGAAAATAACAAAAAAACTGAACAGGAGTAGCAAAAGAATAAAAACAAGGAAATAGACAAAATGACTGAAACTGTTTATCTAGCCAAAATTTACAAGACTGGTGTATCTGCTAATCATAGCATTACTTTACAACAATTGAATGAGTAATGATAAATATATCTATAACAATTTATAAGATCTTGCTCTTTAAAAACTTAATGATATAAGATGACTTAGAAAGACCAAGTGAAGTACAAATGTCTTAGCAGAGCATTAATATTGAGTACTCTATAGCAAATGCAATTGTTGCCTAGTATCTCTAATGTTACAGTCTCCTGACTGTAGGTCTTTCCTGTGCTCTGTACATTAAGTGTTAACTCTAGGTAATGGTTCTGACATTACTAATGCTAAGGTGAGTTGAGGCTAGCGTCACACTGCCAACACTTGGTGGCATGGACAGAGAGTTAGGACTAGAGAAGCTTTTGGTTATTGTCTAGTACGAGTACTATACAAGTAGACCAGCTTGAGGTTGCTATCTCAAGCTGTTGTGCTACCTATACTAAATAAGGCAACCCTAGCCTAGAGTCCATGAGTCATTAGTCCTACATTATGTAAGGTAGGGCTCATGTACGAACCGCTAGTATCATGTGATGTAAATGCCTGTTAACCACCTGTGACCATCTGTGACACTCAGCGCGCAAGTTACTCTCTGACCGATCAGTAAGCTGCAATGTACGATAATTGGACATCCGTGTGCTGCGAGGCATGAGTAATGGTACGCTCAGTACACATATATGCAAGAGATATGATTTTGTATGAGACAGAATATCTACGCTGTTACTATAGGTCCACATTCTCGAGTACCTTTAGTACACCCTCTGGGATGACACGGTGCCCATGGAAGATTTTGACAACTCAGGCCACCAACGCACCATCCAAACCTTTACAGTAAGCATCCAAGAAGCAAAGAGAACACCGCGCATATCTGAAGTTGTGTTGATCAGTGTTCCTGATATAGAAATGACACCCTTACTTGCGG